>CM062295.1:380339241-380583133 GCA_031216915.1 Pictodentalium vernedei
GGTGGTACAAGAAGTTAGGGGATTGTACCAGGAAAGGCGAGTTGTACCCAAAATAAGTTTGTCGGAGCCAATGAATCCACATACAGTAACAAAACATCACTACTAAAAGGACAACTAGCTGTTGTTGATGGGGTTGTGAAAGATGAAATTGTGACCGACACAAACCCCACTCTCCACAGCCACATCAAAAACCAGCAATGTAATGATCCCGAATCCCGAATGGAATGGTTTAAACGCGCCGAAGGCGGCTCAGGGACGGTATGGAGAACAAGCCCCTTTCGACCCTCATTGACTGTAAGTGACTAATTTCCACATGTCCTACTCGTGTTGAAGGAGGAACAGGTTCAGGTACTCGGCAGGCGTCACCGGTTGCGGCGTCGTGATGGTCTCTTCGACTGATGTCGGTTGAACCCTCGTGTGAGGACAAGTGTGAGAGGTTGGGTCCTCTCACAAAGGTACTACCTCTCCCCGAGGGTGCAGTCGGTCTGGATTTTCGGGCAAGTATAGTCTGCCGCTTCGGAGATGATATTGAGTGATGGCCATCACTGGCAAGTATAATCTGCCTCAGGCTGTCTCTGTTTGATAGGATGTCTTTTGAAGGAAACAACAACAAGAAGTTAAGGGATTGTACCAGGAAAGGCGAGTTGTACCCAAAATAAGTTTGTCGGAGCCAATGAATCCACATATAGTAACAATACATGACTACTAAAAGACAACTAGCTGTTGTTGATGGGGTTGTGGAAGATGAAATTGTGACGGACACAACCCCACTCTCCACAGCCACATCAAAAATGAGCAATGTGCCAGTAATTGCATAAATTATACTCTCATTACCGTTGTATTCAAAATATATTTTGTTAAGTCACAGTTATATCCGTTATAGGAACACTTGCATTGATCACGGGCCAACAATGCAGGACCACGCAAGGCAATCACCAGTTGCTGGTGGGGCTGAGGAGGCTGAAGCTGTGGTCAACACAACCTCACCCTCCACAGACACATCAGAAATCAGTAATTTGTATAAATACACTTTCATTACAGTTGTACCCAAATTAGGTTTAGTTAAGTCAAAGTTATGTTCGATAAGAACACATGCAGCAACTATCGACTATATGGCAATCCCATCTGTTGAGACTACATATGACTATATCAGCAACCAGCAGTTAGTATGAATATACTGCCATTACACTTGTGCCCAAGATAGGTGATGTAATTTTTGTTGAGTAAGAGCACTTGCACTGGCACTGATCAGCGCAAGTGCTGTTACAGTCCACTGCCATATCAAAAACCAGTTATGCACCAGCAATTTGTACAAAAAAAACAAAAATACTCTCATATTATATTACATTTATACCCAAATACAGGAACCGATCAGATCTATGAGAACCACAGCAAGAATTATAACTTGAATTTCACAACATATGGCTGTGAATAGTTAGCTATGGAAACCGATGAATCCACATATAACAACAATACAAACTACTGAAGGGCAAACAGCAGTGGTCGATGGGGCTGGGGAAGGTGAGATTGTGACCAACACAACCTCACTCTCCAGCAGCCACATCAAAAACCAGCCAGGTGCCAATATTTTGCATAAATATAATCTCTTGACAGCTGTACTCCAAATTGGTTTTGTTAAGTCATAGTTATGTCTCTTATAAGAACACTTGCATTGATCAGGGCCAATTCAATCTGCAGAGCTACTCAAATCACAAATGCATGACCATAACAGTTATGGCTGTGAGTGGTCGGTTATATATAACAACTAGAGAATCCACACATAGCACAACACACGACTACTGCAAGACAATTAACGGTTATTGATGGGTCTGTGGTGGGTGGGTGGGGGGGGGGGGGGGTAACGATGTGGCCAGCACAATCTGTATGTCTGTTATAAGAACACTTGCATTGATCAGGGGCCAATTTAATCTATAGAGCAACTCAAAGCATAATTGCATGGCTATAACATTCATGGATGTGAGTGGTCGGCTATATGAACTGGAGAATACATACATAGCACAACACAGAACTACTGCAAGACATTAACGATTGTTAATGGGTCTGTGGGAGGGGGTGGGGGAGGGTAAAGTTGTGGCCAACACAATCTCACCCTCCACAGACAAATATAAGGACCAAAAATTTACCCGTAATTCGTGTAAATATACTCTCAGTACAGTCGTACCCAAAATAGGTTTCGTTAAGTGGTATGCCAGGGAATCCACCTAAAGCAACAGTGCAGAACCACTGCAAGGCAATCACCAGTTACTGATGGGGTTGAGGAGGGCGAAGCTGTGGCCAACACAACCTCACCCTCCACAGCCACACCAGGAATCAGTAATTTGTATAAATATATTTTCATTATGGTTGTATCCAAAATAAGTTTTGTCGGAGCCAATGAATTCACATATAACAACTGTTCATGAATACTGAAGGACAACTAGCAGTTGTTGATAGGTTTCGTTAAGTGGTATGCCAGGGAATCCACTTAAAGCAACAGTGCAGAACCACTGTAAGGCAGTCACCAGTTGCTGATGGGGCTGAGGAGGGCGAAGTTGTGGCCAACGCAACCTCACCCTCCACAGCCACACCAGGAATCATTAATTTGTATAAAATATATTTTCATTACGGTTGTATCCAAATAAGTTTTGTCGGAGCCAATAAATTCACATATAACGATTGTTCATGAATACTGAAGGACAACTAGCAGTTGTTGCTAGGGCTGAAGAACATACTTTCATTACAGTTGTATCCTAAATAAGTTTACCGGTGCCAATCAATCAAGTTATAGCAACAGTACATGATTACTGAAGTACTACTAAAGGACAACTAGCAGTTGTTGATAGGGCGGAAGAACATACTTTCATTACAGTTGTATCCTAAATAAGTTTACCGGAGCCAATCAATCAACTTATAGCAACAGTACATGATTATTGAAGTACTACTAAAGGACAACTAGCAGTTGTTGATGGGGCTGAGGAATATACTTTCATTGTTGAGGGTGGGGGTGGGGGGGGTAATGTTGTGGTCAATGTTGGAGGGTTCTAGTCGTTTCGCCTCATGGTCGTTTCGTCCCATTTTGGGCGTTTCGTCCCATTTATTTTGGTCGTTTCATTAGATGTAGATTTTTCTCTTTGGTCGTTTCATACCATCCGAGATTGGCTAGGTAATCTCAAATTTGGTTGATTTTTGTTATTATTTCTCAGTGAGACTATGCAAATATGGATATCATTGGAACCGGCTTGATCAGTTAGTTCCAATAATATCCATATACGCATGGTTTTACTGGGGAAAATGTAAGACATTTCAGGCTCATTCATTTTTTGGGCAGTTTTGACCGATTTATTAAAGGGTTAAGTCACAACGGGACATATAACGACGGCGAATGGTATTATAGTTTATTATTTATAACAAAAAGTTACATGAAAATGAACAAATGAATGAACATATGAATGAATGAACAAATGAATGAATGGATGAATGAATGGATGAACAAATGAATGAATGAATGAACAAATGAATGAATGAATGAATGAATGAATGAATGAATGAATGAATGAATGAATGAATGAATGAATGAATGAATGAATGAATGAATGAAATTCCAAAGTATTTCCGATATTTTAGCCTACAATTTTAACGCATCGGCAACTTAATTTTGTTAACTTATTTAATCGCGATATATCGAAATTACTTTGCTATATTATTTTTTAGACCCTTTTCTGTGACCTTTCTAAAAACCGCCTGAACCCAATGAAAAAAGCAGCCCCGTATCATTGTTACGAGGCTCTTTTGGACGGCGTTTTTGTCTTGATCTGTTTGCTTGCCGGGTGAGATTGGTGGAGTTCGGGATGTCAACGGAAGGATCTTTGCGGTACTCTTCTCGCATCAGATCTTCAGCCATTGAAGCTGCTGGAATGAATATATTACTGTTCCGTTGTGCTAAGTGCCACATTCGTGCTGTTATTTCTATGCGAGAAATAGTGTCAAGCCTTCTGGGAGATAGGATGCCATATGTGATTATGAGTTATGTGGTTATCCTTCGGGAATTCCAAATGACCACCCCCCCCCCCAAAAAAGCCCTTAAAAGGGCTGTTTGCTGGCAAGATTGTTTCAATCCTTGCCTTGGTCTTGTTAGGTTTTCTGCACATCTTTGCATGAGGATTGTTTCAATCCCTCATAGTTTGCCATTCAGTTTGGTATAATGTATCATTTTTGGTATGTACACGCTAAAATCGGTTGGGTTAAAAATCAACCCAAATCGACTGGGTTGAGTGAATATGAACCCAAATTGGGTTCATATTCACTCAACCCAGTCGATTTGGGTTGATTTTTAACCCAACCGATTTAGAGTGTAGCATCCTTTAGGGGTACCTAAATTATGGAGAAATATTTAGAATTATTTTATTTTTGTGGAGTTTTATCGAAGTTTTCCCGTCAGAAACACACTAAAAGGTGTACCCTGGCCGGGCATTCTTATAAATCTTTGAACTCCGTGATTGTTGTAATGTTTGTATTTTCCTCTATATATACCTATTATGCACTGAAAAACTTCGCTTAGTCAAAGTGACTAACTTAGGTTAGTCAAAAGCATGTCCCCCCAATCACTAAGATAGGTTAGTCAAAATTACTAACCTACTACATTAGTCAAATTGACCAAGGTGCATTCATGGAAATGTTAGTCATTTTGACTAAGGAGTTGACTAACCTTAACCTTCTGCTAACATTAGTCAAAAGTTAGTCACTCATCAAGGGGTGGGTGGATCCCCATGGCAACCATCCAGTGAATATCAGGGACTACAGCACACCGAACAAAATAATCTTTGTATATTGTAACTTTCTAGACCAATGCAAATGTAGTGAGATTCAAACAGAAAATCAACAATTAATGGACTACTGTATAAAATATCCATTGATCGAGGAACTGAAGATTTGCTGATGTCATGAATTTCCCCTACCAGCAATAGCAAGAGTCATGTTAGAAGCTCTATATTATGGTGGTCGTGCTATAGTAATATAGTTGTTTGTGGAGCCAGTTCACAGAGCTGGTTCCACGAACAGCCCTATTTGTGTGGTTCCATAAACAAATATTATAGCCAAACAATAACTGTTCTATAAGCACAGTGCAAAGGAATTTTTTCCAGACAGTTTCAAATAAAAAAAACGTAACTATACTCAGAACAAACAAATAGAAACTATTCAAATTTCTTTTATTACGAAAAGCAAATCAATAGTAAAACAATATACAAGAGCATAAAAATGTACAAAAAATGTAAAAATAAACATGTACAAAACAATGATAATTCCTAATCAATGGGGGCGAATTAACAAACCTTGTAATGGTAAATCCATCACAAATGCCACAGGAATAAGTTTTTATTTTAGTAGGTCACAGAGGTTCTTCAAATTATTCGTAGACTTACAATAGACCAGCGCAGGCCTAGCACTTTCAGGTGAGCAATTTTTCCGTCTACCGCTCCTTTTAGGAAAAAAGTAGCAAACACAGTATCTACTGTTGGACATCTTACATTACATGGAGAGCGGATTGTTGCTAAATCACTTGTGGGGTGGTGTCTCCACTCAGACAAAAATTCCTTGTCTTGGAAAAAGCATTAGAATGACAAGCAAAATTTCAGCAAAGGAACCTCTGGATTTAACCCGGAGGTCCCTTGGCTAAAACTGTGATTGTCCTTTTCATGCTTTACCACATGAACTGACTGCTGTTGTCTGGGTGGAAATCTCACTCCACGAGTGTTTTAGTGGTAACTCACTCTCCACATACTGTATTTCTCATAGATGAAGTGATTGTTTGGGATAATAATTGTATCTTCATTGCATTGGTGTGACTGCCAAAAAACTGTAGCTGTCAGCCAAGTCTCTGTAAGACAGCTATATTTTGCCACTTCCGACATCTTGTGCTTGCACAGGAGAACGGGAGTGTATCAATATATAACTGCCTTGTGCAGCAAGATTAATAGTGCTAACACTAGAGCAATGCATTTTACTGGGATTCAGTGATGTTATATTTATTTATTTATTGGTGTTTAAGGTCACATATATCTGTACAGAGGTTAATAATGACCACAACATGAAGATAAAGTTTAGTCAATCGTTTATACATGTGTTGCCCATTTTAGAGGACTTCCACCCCAAGTATTAGTGACTGGATACTATTTTACAAGTTAAACAATTAAGGCTTGTTTACTGAACAAGCACTGCTTCACCACATGGAATTCAGTAATATTGAAACTTCTGACAAGTCAATCACTCTACTTATACATTCGCATAAAAGATACCAGTGTGTAGAACTTTTGGTTCAGGAAGCGATTCAAGTCCTCCAGTAGAAGTCGTTTTCAGAAGGCCGGGCCTGCCAGAGAGCAACATCTGAATTATATTGCGTATCTTCGAACATTGTCAATAAAACAATACATAATTATATGGATATCATTTAAACTGGCTTTTAGAGCTGCCCTGACATCCATATTTCTATTGTTTATTGACAAATTGTCCTTCAAGAAGTTTTTGTCTAAATTGTTAACAATTGGTAAGCTAATTAGTGATTCAACATCTGAGAAATTAACATAGGTGTAAATAAATATAGCAAATGGAATTTATTGTGGCAATTCAGTGCCAAAGAAACAGATTAATTTCACGGGCTTCAAAAAAGTATCATTTAGCAATTTACCATTGCAAGCTGGTATAATGTGGCTAATAACGCAAAATTACTTGTCAGGCGATAATCACGTACATTTGTATTTACAATCACCTTTCAATGTTTTTTTTCAGGCGTTCTGATGTTTAAATATGACTAAAATAGTTTGAAGAGTAAAATTTTAAAATTTTACCCACTGAAAGCAACCAACCATCTTTGTAAATTACTCAGATAGATCGAGTCTTCTGAAAATATGTACACAGAAATCGGAGGCCAAGGCCATATTCAGTGTACACAGGAATATAGGGTATCATAAAAACCTTTACCATTCAGAATAATTGTGGCTTTTGGTCTTAGGAGTACTTTGACAGATAAATCATGATCACTGTTCATTGCAGTTTGTTCATAAATATTGTTTCAATTTACTGGAGAATTCCTCTAGGTATTCTTCAGTAAACTGACACAGTTTAATATTTATGAAGGTAAGGCCTACAATTTGCAAATCTTGTTAGATGGGGTAAGTAGTAGTGTTCGTATGTTTGAGGGATAGTTTGGATGACCCCAGTGGATGACCCCGGAAGTGACGTCATGTCACGTGACCTGGTGGCGCCATGTTGTGTTGTCCTGGTAACCCGCGTGAGCGGCCATCTTGTGACGTCATCTCCATAGTGATACGTGGTGGTAGTACGCATTCGCAGCGCGTGTTGTTAGGGTGATACGAGCTTCCGTCGTCCATTTTGTATACTGGAAGCCGCCATCTTGGTTTCTATGGTATCACGTGATTGCTATGTTAACTAAGGCCTACAATAAGGCAGGGGTATGTTCGGAGGGTATGTTCGATTGAATCGGAGTATTTTCTGGAACGACTTCCCTGGATAATTACCACAAACAACCCGACAACTTGTATTATTTCGAATTCTTCCAGAATTCTCTGCTTCTATCTATACATGCAATAGTTTTCGTCTATCTGGCCATGTTCCTTTGTTCTAGAGTATACTCCAGTAGCGTAGAAGAGCCCATTAGTTGGGACAGCTTTGCTTATTATTACTATATTTAGCAATTTCTGGTCTATTCTTGTTAGTTCTGACCCTATACTCTTGTTGTTTCATTTATCTAGATAATAACTAACCAATCAGATTGCTTGATTTCCCATAACCTGTACTTAATCGTATAGAGTTATCTCCCCTGTGTATAATAAAAGCCTATATCCAATGGCCATATCCCATGGAATCCCATTTTGGGGAAACACCCGTGGCTATAGAATCCCTTTTTTTGTCGTATGAGGCCATGAGGGCTATGTAAAAGCCCTCAATGAGTCCTCATTTATTATCCCTCATAGCCTCATTGAATTTTGAGGTTATGAGGACCATTAAAAATCCCTCAGTGAGGTATAATTTACTACGACTCTTAGCCTCATTTCAGTATTTGAGGATACCTATGGCCTGGTATTGTATTATTCGAGGATACCTATCGAGGATATCTTTAGGAGAATCCCTTTTTTGTCGTATGAGGCCATGAGGGCTATGTAAAAACCCTCAATGAGTCCTCATTTATTATCCCTCATAACCTCATTGAATTTTGAGGTTATGAGGACCATTAAAAATCCCTCAATGAGGGATTTTTAATACGACTCTTATCCTCATTTCAGTATTTGAGGATACCTATGACCTGGTATTGTATTATTTGAGGATACCTGTTGAGGATACCTATCGAGGATACCTTTTGGAGAATCCCTTTTTTGTCACATTAGGCTATGTAAAAGCCCTCAATGGGTCTAATGTTGTCTTACCAACCGCTTCCATCTTGTAGCCAAAGCTCCAAGGCCATTACAGGGCTATGGTCTATCTGTCCTATCATTAGCTTCTACAACAGGCTTGTTCCATTGCGGACTTGTACCAGTACTATTGGCTTCTGTTATTCTGCCCCATATCTCATCCATTACTTCCTAGCTATACCTATCTCAGTCTGGACTATAACATTGATCAAGGTTGAATCAGATTTCCCCTGTATACATATAAAGCATTCCGTAATTGAGATTCCTACCCGATTCCGTAAAATATGGATTCCGTGTTTTTACATAAATTATCGAAAAATTCTACCCTCCATTGTGAACTACAGGACGCTCAATCCTATACGATGTGATCCTGGTTGTTGAAAGTGTTGTTAACCCCCAATAACTACTTTAGCTCCTAGATGGTTGTATGTTAAGAGAATGATTCAGTTTTGCCTAGGGTCTTTTACTAACGAAAGTGATGTTTTTCACAGTACCTCTTCTTTCTTAGGTCAAAAAAGATGGGTGACAAACGGAAAGGGGACCAGGCTTAAAAAGTAATCGGAACACCACTTTGGTGACCTGAATAATTTTGAATGTGGGCAATGGGTCTATCTTTATATTATTTAGGCGGCCCTAAAAAGGGCCTTGGGCAGCAATCTATGATCGCTGCCCAAATTTGCTTCCTGCAGGAAACCGCATAGGCAATGTCTGCCATAACCGAATGGTGGTTCATACGAACCACCATTCTGTCAATCATTTCTCTAATTTCAACCGGCAACGAATCCATTGCGAGAAAGGTAGCCCGACGAACGCTTCCATCGTTATTTTATAAACTCATGACGGACGTCTCAGAAAGCCTTTGTTTACTTGCGAGTGTCAAAGCAGAAATTTCTTTCGGTTCTTGGTGTTCGTGTTTCCTCGTTGACACTAAATGTATTGGTATTTCATTATTTGGGAATGCTTTCTAATAAGTAATATACCAAAATAATCCTTAGACATCGCTTTCTTCATAAATATTACTAGGGTGGTACTATTCATATTTCTATGTCAGTTACACGCAATTGTTTTGAACATTAAAATGCGTTGGAAATACTACTTGTCACTTCAACAGCTTTCAGGCATTTCTCGTGTACAACCTGTTATACTTTCTTGTAATGATATGGACGCGCAGTCATAATAAAAGATTTTA
Organism: Pictodentalium vernedei; assembly: GCA_031216915.1. Taxonomy (NCBI): domain Eukaryota; kingdom Metazoa; phylum Mollusca; class Scaphopoda; order Dentaliida; family Dentaliidae; genus Pictodentalium; species Pictodentalium vernedei. The sequence goes on from CM062295.1 coordinate 380,348,854, forward strand.
ATATACAATATTCACACACAAAGACAAAAATTATTGTATACGTGAAACAGTTGCCACAGAGGGGGGAAACAGACAACACTCTTCAACATTATAGTTCGTGTCAGACGCTGGCTATGTTGGGTAGACTAAAAAATTGAGAATGGCGGAACTCAGTGTCCGGAATCTATCATAATGAACACTAATTCTCAGTTATACAACAAACTATATCATTATCTTTTTATTATAGACGTTAATACTAATATAGAAAGTTTCTTTAATACCCTCGAGTGTTGATGAAAAAACACGGAATATACATTTATGTTAAAAATATTTGTACTTTGCAAAGATAAACTTGCATGACGATTGAGAAAAAGTCATTACCAGGTTCCCACTGAACCTACTATGACGTCACCAAGCTGGAATCCCTCAATCTCCTTTCTCCATCTTTCCTCTGTACTGCAGATTTTATACATAGTATATGTATATTATTCATTTTCAGTTTAAACGTTAGACATTGTAATAACTTGACCACCATTCTGCTTTTACAATTTGAACCAATGTTTGTTGCGGGGAAATGGTACCTAATAGGTCAAAGGCTTACACCAGATCCCCAACTTTGTAAATATCTGGTCATGCTACAGTCATGTTCTATAACATCTTACCATGTGTATATTTTCTTACCTAATTGTAAAGTATGCATAATTATGTAGTTATTTACTGAATGAATAAATATTGTTTAAACTAAAAAGTCATTACGTTGACCAGTGCGGCTTTCTTTGTCAATAATATATCCCATCCATTTCAATTCAGTCGAAACAAAGAAACTCACACCAGATCAGAGAGTAGAAATATTCTCCGTTTTGGTGCGGCTTTCTTTGTCAATAATGTATCCCATCCCTAATCCTGGCTAAATCAATTAGTGAAGTAATTATCACCTTGATCACTGCATACATGTCATACTATTAACCCCTGGAAGCGACTTAGCCTGGTGGTTCATTGAGTTGATTCATTGAGTTGAGACCAGTTGACAGTTTTTAACCAGACGAGGTCCTGAGAAAGTGATTCTCATCATATCTCAGAGAAAGCTAAGAGTAAACTATATAACACACACGCACCTTGTCTGACTTAAATTCCTAAACTTCTCAAAATAAAATTAACTAAATTAACCATGATGAGGGTGATCTCAAAATTGAGGAATGGAAAAGCGGGAGGGGTGGACGAAATTCCTAACGAGTTTATCAAAAAAGGGGGATAGGAACTCTTGGAAAGCCTAACTGCCCTATTCAATTTAGCCATAGAAAAACAAGAGGTCCCAAAGGAATGGAGGGAAAGCAAAGTGACATTTATTCACAAAAAGGGGGAAAAAGACGTTTTGGATAACTATCGAGGGATCTCTGTCAGTAGCAACATTGGACAGGTTTTCTGTAAAGTCCTTTATGGGAGACTAGAGGAGGTAATTGAGGAGAAGGGTTTTTTGGGAGAAATCCAGAATGGTTTCAGGAAGGGAAGGAGAGTTACTGACCATCTTTTCACACTATCCCAAATGATAGAATCCGCGAAAGCAAAAAAGAAAAAGATGTTTATGGCCTTTTTGGATATCAAGAAGGCATATGATAGAGTATGGAGGGAAGGTATGTGGCGCAAGCTGGAGGCTATGGGCTTAGGAGGCGAGTTTGTTGGAATTATGAAAGCATTATATCAAGATGTACAGAGTGAACTTAGCCTGGGAAACATTACAACGAAACGTGTGCCTATGGAGATAGGCCTAAAACAGGGGTGTATCCTTTCGCCGATCCTGTTTGCATTGTACATCAAAGGCTTAGGAGATGAACTCCTGCGTAGCGAGGAGGGGGTAGCAGTTGGTGACGTGAAGATCCCAGGGCTATTTTTTGCAGACGATATGGTTCTAGTGTCAGAGAGCAAAGAGGGGCTAACGAAAATGCTGGGAATTGTTGGGAAATATGGGAGCAAATGGAGACTCGAACTTAATGAAAGCAAGAGCAAAGTTATACCTGTGGGCCGCAAAGTGGACCCCACTCGAAGGTGGAGAGTGAGTGAGTTCTGCATTCCGGAAGGGAGCAGCAAACTTCTCAATGTGGGAGAGACGGGTGATTACGAGTATTTGGGAGTAAATATAAACATTACAGGAAGAGGCATCTACCGGAACCACACAAATAAATTGATTTTGAAGGGGAAGCGAATCCTTAACCAAATGAAACTTATAGGGAGAAACAGTTTCAATAAGGTTTTCGTGGGGAAAACCATTTGGGAAATGGTGGGGCTGCCAAGTATAACATACGGTACGGAAGTGGTACCCCTAAACCAGACGGCCGTAAAGAGCTTGGAAATCCTGCAGAACGAGGCAGGCCGATGGATAACGGGGTCGGGTAATGCCGCAGCGCTAGAAGCAATCAGGGGTGAGCTTGGGTGGATGAGGATCAAGGACAGGATAGACCTGTTGAAGCTCGGTTATCTTAATTATTTGGTAAATCTCCCCGACAGCCGATGGTGTAAAGTAATGTTCCTGAGAATTTTCAACTCAAATATCAAAACGGGGTGGATGGTCCAAATGAGGGAGCTAGTAGAGAACTACTCATTGGAGATCTCGGACCTGGACGTTGGGCAAACCAGGGTAAAAAAATCGTCAGAGAAAGGGTCATGGAAGATTGTAACCGTAATTGGCGAGAGGGGGTCAAATCAAAGAGGTCTTTGGGTGGCCTGCGTGATAAAGAGAAGCCAGGTTTTGAAGAGTACCTTGATGGCACCTTTGGGGGGTCACTGTTGTTCAAGCTGAGGTCGCGATCCCTGGCGCTGAGGGGAAAAATTGGGAAAGACGGCGAAAGGGAGTGCCAGATGTGTAACTTGGACAGGGTGGAGACCCTAGAACACTTTCTTCTTGAATGCCCAAAGTATCAGCCTAAAAGAATGAGATTCACTGGGAGTATAATGGGGAAGTGGGATGGGAGAATGAAGGACATGTGGTTAGGGGGAGACTCAAAGGAGAGGGTTAATATGCTAATCGGAGAGATTGGGAAGAATGGGACAAGGGATATCATCAAGCAGTTCGTCTCTGAGTGTTGGGAGGAGAGGAGAAGCGCGGGAATAGGGAGGCAGTTGGGAGTACAGGGGTAACCATGGCCTTCTCGTCCGAGAACCGCGACAAATCAGCGGCTGGCCAAAGTGTTATTATTATTATATGACTAGCATCAATACCAACACTAGCAGCATCATAAAGCCAGCCAACTTCACCACAAATGGCAAAGGGAAGGAAGAGACCTGGGAGGAAAAGAAGGAGAAGGAGAGGAAAGAACGCAAGGAGAGAGAGAAGGAAAGAGAGAAGGAGAGAGCAGCTCGTAGAGAATCCATCACTGGAGCACATAAGGTAAGTTTTAGTGGAAATACCAAGGGGGCAGGGGGGTCCCAATATGACATGATACAAAAATTTATGGAGGATAGAGAGAAGGAAAGAGCTGAAATTCGGGAAGATAGAATTGGGGAGAGGGAGGAATGGCGGCTGAGGTATGCTGAAATGGAAAGAAAGCATTCCCAGCAGGAGGATACCATTGATAAACTAACCAGAGAAATGGCCGAGGAGAGAATAGCTGCCAACGAGAGGTTTATCGATTTGACAAACCAAATCAGAACCTTGTCAGCCCAACTGGGCTTGCAAAACCCACCGAATGCACCAGACAGCTGTGTTGCATTGGAGGCTACTGCACTGAGGGATGCTCCAGCAGCCACTGTGGCGTCTGTTGGGTCTCCACCTTGCAGCCCAATCCAAATTGTAGCAATTGCCGAGGTTCATGCAGAGGCAGAGGCAGAGACCTTGGATAATTCTCTAGACAATTCTTTTATAAGAGAGATTCTACCCACCGATCTCCAGGTGGTTACTCCTGAGGGACCTGTCCCTGAAGAGTCATCATCTGGTCGGGGGGACACAGGCCCTACCAATGCAGCACTCAAGGAGCCAGCTGATCCCTGTTCTCTGGGCACCATCTGCCCAGATAAAAATCTAGATATGATGCTCGCCACTCCGCTGGTCAGTGCTCCTAGCAGCACTCTGACCCCGCCCCGCAACAAAGGCAAAAGAAAGAATTCAATAGACCTAGAGAGTGAGTTGGTGGGTGTGGTGGACGGACAGGGCTTTTACCACACCGTTGACCGGCAGGTCAAGAAAATGAGGAACTGCCCTCCACCCACCACCACCTCACCCAAAGCACTCCATCATACTAACAATGAGCCTCAACCTAACCAGCCAGGCCCCCTCACTCATAGAGACACCCTGGACAACAGTGGTTAAAAGAAAGAAGGCAAAAGCTAGCATGATAGCTAAGAGCCAAAACCAAAAGGGGGGCAAAATTCAAACACCCCCACCAATAGTACCAACAGTACAAAAAACAAAACAAACGGCAGCAGGGAGGGCAGGGGCAACAACTCGCCAAACCTCACTGCGGTTATAACTTGGGTCCACCCGATACACCCAGTGGAACCATAAACCTCAGCCTTAATAACTGCAAATGGGAGAGATTCCACTCCAGAGCCACGGGCAAGGCCACGTGGAAAATTAAAGTCACCTGTCCCGACAAGGAAACCAAAATAAAAATAATCAAAAATGGGATCCACATCAATGGCAGGTGGCACGCTGGGGAGGAATACAATACCTCCCCAACGCCCATACAGTGCCACAAATGCCAAAAGTTCGGGCATATATCCAACAAATGTAGAGGGAATCTAACCTGCATGAATTGCGGAGAATCACATCTCACCAAGTCATACAGGTTAAAATCCCCCTCTTGCCCCAACTGTAAAGGAAGTCACCCCAGCAGCTACCGGGGGTGTCCTCATTTCAAAAAAGTAAAAACTGCCATCGAGCTGAAAAACCTAAATCTCGTCAAGCCTGACAATGCGTCATCTCCACATACCGTCTGCTCCCTTATTGCCGGATCCCTTTATTCAGTATTAAGCAAACACTCTAAAACCAATCTGTCCTACATCTGCCAGGATGTCAGCCGATCGGCATCCCGACTTTTCAAGACGCATATTTCGGAATCACTAATCAAAGCCGCTATCAGCTCAGACTAAAGCACCTGTCCAAACCTATATCTAAAGCACCGCTACTAACTCCCAACCCCCGTCATGAATAAGCTACAAATAGCCGTGTGGAACGCTAGAAGCGTTAATAGCAAAAAACTTCAAATGAGCCGATACTTCGAAGATACAGACATTATCTGCATCTGCGAAAGTTGGCTTCAACCCAGCAAAAAATTTTCAGTTAGCGGGTTCAGCACTATTAGAAGAGACCGACAAATCACTAAAGGTGGCGGTGTCGCTCTTCTAATAAAGCAGAACATCAAAACTAAAACAATAAAAATCAATCACCTCGATGCAGAGGTGATTGCAACTGAAATCACTGTCGACAACAAAAACATCGCGATTGTTTGTTATTATAACGACCCAAGCAAAATTGTTTCTGACACTGTCTTTGAATTCTTTACGAGGAAATACAAACACTGCATTTTCCTCGGCGACTTCAATGCCAAACACCTGTACTTTGGCTGTAACAAAACCAAACGGTGAAGCCCTCCTTGAAATCACAAAAAAGCATAACCTTCATGTGGTTATGAATGACAGCTCTGCAACTTATATCAGTAATAACCCATTATTCTCATCTGAGATCCTCGATCTAATTATCGCCAGTGACTCCCTGATAAATCACATCGATGACCACTGGGTCGGCGATGACGACTTAGGCAGCGATCACCTCCCGGTCCATGCCTCACTGCAGCTAGGAAATGACCCACTCAGGTACCCCCCCCCCCCCCCCCACTCTCCGCAGAAATTTTAGAAAAATTAATTGGAACCTCTATCGTAACATCATCGATGTCAAACTCACAAACACCCCCATATCCAATGCAGCGGAACTCGAAACTCAATGCGAGGGCATAGAAAAAATCATTAACTCAACCCAAAACGAAATATGCCCAAAAGAAGTACGCCCCTGGAGAAATACTATCTCGGGCGACACACTCTCACTAATCAAAACTAAACGGAAAGCTCTTCGCGCTCTTAAAACCGAAACTGACCCGAGTAAGAAAGCTGACCCCAAAAAAACATACAACCGCCTTCATGGGGAGGTCAAGAAAGCCCTCCAAGCCGAAAAACAAGCAAGCTGGGAAAAGGCAACAGCCGATCTAAACGGAGTCCAGGATGCCAAAAAATTCTGGGACTCTTTCAAAACCCTAACTGGGCAAAAAAACAAAAGCCGCAAAGCCGCAGGCAATCCTCTTAAGAAGGAAGATGGTTCCTTCACGCGCACCGACAAAGACAAGGCCGACACCTTTGCCGACCTCCCAAGGAAAACACATCGCCCGCATCAAGGCGCGGGCAACGATGACGCCACCATAAACGCCATTGATGACTACATCAATGAACACCCTGATATCTACCGTGAGCCCAAATTCGATAACGAGCCAGAAGACGGGGATGACGATGACCTCGTCACCCCCCATCACTAATGAGGAAATCATCAACACCTCGTCACCCCCCATCACTAATGAGGAAATCATCAACGTCATAAAAAAATGCAAAAATTCCTCCTCACCCGGCGAAGACGAAGTAAGCTACAAAATTCTAAAACAAAGCCCATTCTCCCTAATCGAAAAACTAAACAAACTGTTCAACGCATGCCTCACCCATGGCTACTTTCCCAAATGTTGGAAAAAAGCCATCGGTGTCATGATACCAAAACCGGACAAGGACCCCTCCGATCCAGCCAGCTACCGCCCAATCAGCCTGCTCAGCTGCATTGGTAAGACATTCGAACGAATCCTTACCAATCGGCTCAGGGGGCACCTTGAAGACAACGATTTTTTTTAATAAATGGCAAAGAGCCTATAGAAACCGTAAAGAAGGCATCGAACATGTCTATCGGCTGGTCACCCAAATGAAAACCGCTATCAACAATCAGCAATCAGTTCTGCTAGACGTCGAAAAAGCATTTGACTCCGTCTGGCACAATGGAATGCGCTACAAATTATCAAAAATGAAACTCCCCAAGAAACTGCTCGGATTACTATCCTCTTTCTTAAATGATCGCAAAATTAAAGTCAGAGTGAACAATGAAATGTCTGACAGTGTCCCCCTTGAAGCAGGCACCCCCAAGGATCCTAAGCCCCCTCCTTTACATCTTCTATGTAAATGACCTTAACTTCTCCGAGGATCGTGTTCAAGTCTCCCAATTCGCGGATGATAAGGGCCTCTGGGACTCTAACAATACGGCCAATCTGCTCCAAAAACCCCTGCAACGCGCTCTCGATGACCTAGAACAATGGTGTGCCAAATGGAGAATTAAGCTAAACGCCAATAAAACCCAACGAATCACCTTTACTCGCAAGAAAAATAAACGTGATTTTGACCTAAAACTTATGGATAACACCCTCCCGGAATGCAAAGAAGCGAAATTCCTGGGCATCACCATTGATCAAAAACTGTCCTTCAACAAACATACCGACGACATGGCGAAAAAAGCTACGAAACGAATTAACTTACTGAAAATGCTTAAGGGAACTTCATGGGGGAGGGGGGGGGGGCAACCAGTCCACCCTACTCAAACTATACAAATCCTTTGTGCGTCCAGTACTCGAATACGGTGCAATCGTACTAACTGACCTCAACCAAACTAATATGGGTAAACTCCAGATGGTTCAAAATCACGCGCTTAGAGTTGCCCTCCGCGCCCCATGGGACACACCCATCAAAACACTCCACGACACTGACGACAGGGCCGATATCCCCACCATTAAAGACCGCCTAGCCACCCTGGCCGCGAAAAATCATGACCGGTTAGCCGACAGCGAACTAATCTCCGAACTTGGAACCATTTGCGAAAGCCGACAAAAGCCCAAAAATTGCAATCAAAACTAAGGCCGCTCGAAAAACAGTCAGCGCGCATAAACAACACGGGGAACAAAGGGGAATGGTAGGTAGGCCAAGCCACTGTCAGTAAATCTACTGCGACCCCACAGTACGACATGTCCTGCTCCAGGCATGCTACAGTGCGCGGAACCAAACTACCCTGCCCCCACAATCTCGGCAAATCTACATAGGGAAAGGGTAGGTAGGCCAAGCCACTGTCAAGCAAACCTACTGCGACCCCACAGTACGACATGTCCTGCTCCAGGCATGCTACAATGCGCGGAACCAAACTACCCTGCCCAAACTCGTGACCTTAAATAAACTCAATTTGATCTGAATATGGTCGAAACCAGCGAAGGGCATAACAGAAACACCCTCGGGTGTGGTTTAGTGTCTAAACCTGTTACCCTCCCGCTACAAACTCACTATCACCCTATGAAGGTGATCTAACAGGCTGATCAGCATCTTAACGGTGATCATAATTAAAACATAATGTGCTACTTTTAACTCTTATTCTAATGAAAACTAATTCTGCCTTCTTCTTTTAAGCAGGTACACAGAAGATGCTTTTTGACCAGCACCCCAATTACCGCTACAGACAGTCTAACCGTCATGGAAACAGTCACACCCATGGTTCCTGAACATCCTCCGCACCCTCCCTAAAAGTGGTCGACTACTTTAAGGGAGGCGTGCGTTGGTCCTGCGTCCCCACTCTGCCTCTTTTTGTAAGCGCAATGCGCATCTTTTTGTCCCAACCCAATAGGATTACAATGCAGGCCTGCCCCCGAACCAGGTAAGTTCGGGTCTTCTTCTTGGTGGTCCCCGAAAGGGGTCGTTGTTGTTTCCTTCAAAGACATCCTATCAGACAGAGACAGCCTGAGGCAGATTATACTTGCCAGTGATGGCCATCACTTAAAATCATCTCCGAAGTGGCAGACTATACTTGCCCGAAAATCCAGATCGACTGCACCCTCGGGGAGAGGTAGTACCTTTGTGAGAGGACCCAACCTCTCACACTGGTCCTCACTCGAGGGTTCAACCGACATCAGTCGTAGAGACCATCACGCCGCAACCGGTGACACCTGCCGAGTACCTGAACCTGTTCCTCCTTCAACACGAGTATACATGTGGAAATTAGTCATTTACAGTCAATGAGGGTCGAAAGGGGCTTGTTCCCCATACCGTCCCTGCGCGCCTTCGGCGCGTTAAACCATTCCATTCAAGGCCTGGTGGCGAATTGGCCCGGTGGCGACTTGGCCCAGGTGCTTGGTGGAGAGTTGGCCCGGTAGCGACTGGACCGTTCCCGTGCCGGGAGAGGGTCATTTCGGCCTCAGGAACATTCGGCCTCGGGAACATTCGGCCCCGGGAACATTCGGCCTGGGAACATTCGGCCTCCGTTTTAAACTAGGGAGACTAAGAGAGACACGGGTTAAGATGAGTTTAAACATCTTTATTACAACCAAAAACAAATACAGCGTAATGTACAATATATACGATATAAAATACATTGAAATATATGAATGAATGAAAAGTTTCTGCGCACAGGGACGATGTTGGATTGAAATCCCTTGCGACCCTAATAACTTTGTTTGCTTCATAGCATTATTTGCTTATAAATCCATGAGAGTCGGGATCGAGAGCCAATAATCTTATTAAGTTTGAATGTGCGACTGGCAATAGAATAGTGGGTTGAGATCCCCGAGAACCTCGAGCTGGAAAATGGCTAGGAATTCGCATAATTACAAGAGTTCTGCTCCGTGTTTGCCAAGAGAAATGAGTAAATTTATGGTAATATTGAAACCGCAGTTTGGTGGTTATTTTAGAAAAAAGAAAAAGACATATATTGGCAATTACACTTTATATATACTGGCACACAACCTCAAAAATCTATGTGAGAAGTTGTTTTTACGCGAGAAGTGTTCAAATAAATGTTCAAAGAAACCGTGAAAACCAGTATAAGATTATCTCATCAAGGACAATTACAGTCCACATAAAAGGTTTAAGGGTCCGTAGAAACTGTAAAAACAGTATTTGATCTCCAAATCAAGTGCTCATCAGAGGCCAGAACTTTGATCACTACTTCAAGCAGACGAACTTATGAAAACAAAATTTTCAAGATGAGTTGTGCCAAACAACATCCAAGAAGAAGTATATCATTTCGGGTTTGCATGTCGACATAGGAACACATATATTGTCATTCTGTTATTCAGTTCAGTGGATTTTATACAATGGATTTTATATTTCATTATTCATCATGGATTGGTCTTGTTGTGCTTAATATATTTCGACTTTAGGAATAAAGGTAGATACGCCGTATATATTTGTCTTTAAAAAATATTCTAGAAATCCTCCTAATATAAAAAAAACTAACAAAATGAACTAAAAAAAATATTTTTTAAAGCTATTTTTCAGCTCCCAAACTCCGAAAATTTTTACCAAAAGTCGGAACATTCGGCCTCAAAAGTGGGAACATTTGGCCTCGACTGAGGCCGAATGTTCCCGGAAAAATACCTGGGGCCGAATGTTCCCGAGGCCGAAAAGACCCGGACCCCCCGTGCCGAATCAATCAAACCCAAGAGCCGAATCATCCAAAGTCAAGAGTAGGTAATAAAGGCGGATTTACCAACCACTTTGTACATGTACGTGTACAACATACGTACACGATGCGTTCACCAACGTGGAATTCAGTGTTAAATCGCACGCTTGTTCACAAAAATGTACAGTGGTCTTGAATCCCCCATGTTTTTTTTGTGACTCCTAGATCACACTTTTAACGTTCAAATACTCGTGGTGAACGCGCGTTTTTTTTAAAAAAGGGTGAAATTGTACATCTTCAATTTTATCTTTTACTTTAAGAATTTTGTATACGTTCCCATCGCAGCTCAGACCATCGATCCATCGTTGGCGAACGCGAGCAAAAAATTCTAGGTTAGATAAAAAAAACGGCCTGCGGATTCAAGACCAGTGGTCCAGAACCCGCCATTGTTTTGAGGCGGTGGGTTTTTCCCATTTATGACGTCATTAGGGGAATTCCCCACTATGGGAATTCCCAAACTCAGCTAATCGACCGATCGGATCGCTCGATTCTCCGCTAATCGAGCGATCGGATCGCTCGATTCTCGTAAATTCGATCATACGGAGTTATCTCCCCTCGTCGTGGGGTGGGGGAATATCCTAGGAAATAAATAAAAGTGATAAATAGAGCTCCTGTGCGCCTTTGGCGTATTGAACCATTTCATTCGAATGTCAGTCTACAATTGTCAGTCTGTGTTTTTATCAAAACTGACAAGCAGGTTGCATGTCAAAGTGACATTTACTGTATAAACACTTACTGAGAACGCTATTTTGTTACGCCTGAGATGTATTACAGGTTTTTATTCAAATGAGATTACTTGTCAAGTTAAATGGTTTATCTGAAAAACTATTTCTTTCTGATTTTTAACACGTTTGAAACGGATGCTATTTTAATATTTTTAACTATTTATCGAGGTGTCATTTTGTAAATGGTTTTTTTCTCAACTGGTTTTAGTTACTATATTAAAGACGGAAGATTTTTATTTACTTAAAACATAAAAATAATTATACATTTAATTTTGAAAATAATAAATAACTCATATTAGCATACTCAAAGGAACATTAACAATTAAAAACGAAAGATGTTTTTACAGATGGATCCTAGGCGCTGAGATCTAATTTTAGACCAGTATGAACGTGCTAAGAAGGGGATTCAGTCGGCTGATAGGAGCAGACGTCTTGGTGAAATGGAACTCAGACGCGAAGCCACAAAAATATTTAAACCCGTGACGGAGGGTCAACAGCGAAGCAGGAAGGAGATAGTCGAAGAATTGAGACCCATAAAGGAGAGTTCTTTGAGAATGGGTTCGTTGCCTCCTAGTTTTGGAAATCGGTATTCCGTTCAATCTACACTGGATTACGTTCCCACGGGAATTCAAACAGAGAGCGAGTCTGATGACACAGCTTCGACTATCACCACTAGTAGCGTCGCATCGTCCGATGATGATGGCGGTAAGAGAGATCAGTCGTATGGATTTTATAAGGATTCGGAGGGAAGGATTTTTGTAGGAGTCACAGAAGTAGAAATTGACGATGATGAATTGATCGTGGGTTCGAACAAATACGAATTGACTGATGGACTGCGCAGATTGCTCCTTTACGACAAGCCCGGCGATTACACGGATCAGGATTTCGATAATTACGGAGACATTCTGGTTCAGACCCACGCCATGAAGAGAAATAACGATGCCAGAGAGACGAGACCCAAAGTCAACAGAGGTTACTGGACGAAAGTGGTGAAACCCATATGGGATATGAACAAGAAGTTTGTCGAATCGGTGACTGGCAAAGGGGTGAAAACCACTTTTCTTCCGAGCGATTCCGACACTCTGTCTCAGAGATTGAGTTTGTTGATGGTGAGCAGACGGGCTGGTAACACGGGATTAGATAATCAGATAGTTACTATATCTGACGAATTGTTAAGACAGACGGTTTTGAATAAAAACCAGTATAAAAGGCTGATGAACGAATTGAAGGATTGATGTGTATATAATAAGTAGAGAGAAACAAACAAACAAACAAAAATAAAACATTAAATTCTTACACTAGAATAATAAAAGTATTTAAAACCGACAAAACGATTTACCAGTGAAAAAAACAAAAAATATATCATAAAAATAAAATATGTTGGTGATAAAGAACAGGGGATACGTCAGAACTTACGTTCAAGGCGGTTCTGGCATCGTCGATTCTATAATTCGAGCGTTCACGAGCAATGCGGGTAGAAAACTCGCATCGACTGCGTTTGAGGTTGGTAAGAAGACGGCTTTGGATGCTGGTAAGAAAGCCGCTTCCGAAGTCAGTGGTAGGATAACTTCTGTGGCTGGCAAGAAGGCAGTCGAGGCGTTGATCGACAAGTTGATCAGTTCACCGGCGAAGCGAGCTGCGTTAGAGCGAACGCCAAAAATTGGGAAAGATTTTAAGGATGCTGTGGTACCCATACAAGATTTAGCTAAAATGACGAGTGGATCCGGATGAAGAGAACTCGCGACGGTGCGATATAAATAAATAATAACATTAAAAACAGCGTTTGAAAAACGTAAAAAATTTGTGTTTGAAAAGAATCTAAAATAACAAACAAAATAAAACAAAGATGAACATTAAAGATATGTCTTGGAACGACGGCGCGACCAAGAGGTCGAATAATGAGTTCTTTCCCAAGAGCATAAGAGGTTTGATAGTGGGAAAATCGAATTGTGGAAAGACCAATCTGTTGATGAATCTGTTGTCCCGACACGACTGGTTGGATTACGACAGATTGTTCATGTTTGGCAAGAGCTTGTTTCAACCCGAATACAGATTGCTTCGAGAATGTATGGATCGTAGATTGCCCAAGGACGTCATAGCCAGAATCTTTGACAGTAGGGAGGAATTCGACAAGAGCGGAGCTCCACTTTCGACCATTTTGGACGGTGCGGCGATAGAGCTGATGAAGAGAAATGCATCTTCGAACATCAAGTGTCGATTTTATGAGAACGCTAGCGACGTTCCGGATCCTAGGGAACTGAAATCGGAAGATAAGAATCTCATGATTTTCGACGATCTGCTTTTGGAGAGACAGAACTGATGCGAATCATATTACGTTAGGGGTCGACACAGCAACGTGGACTGTTTCCACCTGTTGCAGAATTATTTTCGATTGCCCAGACAGACGATAAGGGAGAACGCTAATTTTCTATGTCTCTTTCGCCAAGATCTCAAGAATCTCAATCACATCTACGGCGATCATGTCGCAAACGACATGAGCGCTGCAGAATTCAGGAGATTTTGCAAGAGGGTTTGGGATGGTGGACTTTACAATTTCGTCGTGATCGATTTGACAAGCGAATTTAATCGCGGAAAATATCGGTGCGGATTCGACAAGTTTTATGTTTTTGATGATAATAATAAGATAGAGCGTGAAAATAAAATTTAGAAAATAATAAATCTTCAAATAATTAGTTTTGAATAAAAAAAATAAAATTAAATATAATGTTCGAACATGGAGAATTGTTAGAATGAATAGCCGAGAATACGGCTGCAAAACAATCCATTCAAATCATGGTGAGTGGCGATTCGACTCGATTCGCTACGAAATTCGAACCTTCCATCGAATTGAATAGAGAGAAAAGATACGAGATGGCGTTGGTGAATCTGGAGACTTATTATTCCTTTCCCAACGTCACCGAAAAGAATAACTCGTTCAAGTATTCCGATGGAGTGGATTGGTTGGAGATTCGAATTCCCAAAGGGAGTTACAACATAGACGATTTGAACAATTACATTCAGACGCGAATGAAGACGGATGGAAAGGGAAGCAACAAGATCAGACTCGCTCCCAATCCTAATACCTTACAGACGATGTTGGATTTGGAAGATAATTTTCGAGTGGATTTCAACACGGACGATTCTATAGGCAAGATGTTATGATTTGATCGAAAGATGTATCGAGGCCATGCGGCATCTGAAAATATGGTCGACATTCTCGCTGTCAATAGCATTCTGGTGAACGTGGACGTGATTGCTGGAAGCTATGTGAATGGTAGCGCTCAACCGACGATCTATTCCTTCTTTCCAAACGTGTCGCCGGGTTATAAGATCGTGGAGCGACCTCGAAATTTAGTTTATCTACCAGTGATTTTAGACACGTTGTATAGTCTGAAAACCACGTTGACGGATCAAAATGGTGAACTGTTAGATCTTCGCGGAGAGAGAGTGACAATACGATTTCACATAAGAGAAATATAAAAGCAAAAAAAAAAAAAAAAAAAAAAAAAAAAATATTGTGTATATATATAGATAACAAAAATAAAATAAACGCAATATTAATTTTACAAAATTATTTTAATATAATTATTAAACAAGAAACAATTGAAGTAAATAATTTAAAAAAAACAGAATTATGACAGAATACGTGGTTAAAAACGTGAACATATCCGCAGGACAGAGGAAGAAACTTAAGAGAGCGTTAACAACTCGAGGCGAGGCGGTGAGATTCAAATTCACTCATGAAGATCTGACGAGAGGCAGTCAGGATTCGATCGCCTGGACCAGAAGTCAAATCAAAAGGATGGAGAAAGCGATTCGCGATGGAAGAGGGATGACGGTGAGAATGAGTCCCGCTCAATTGAGATACAATTTGAGAATGAAAGGTGGTTTCCTACCGCTATTGGCAGGAATAGCCGCAAAAGCATTACCCTTCGCCGCAAAGGCGCTACCCTTTCTCGGAAAGACTCTCGGCGTGGGAGCTCTCACGGGACTCGCTAGTTTGGCGGTTGAGAAATTTTGGGTGGCAGCGGACTGTTTTTGAAGGGAGGAGCTGTGTGTCGCGTCCACATAGACGACAGCGGTAAAGGTTTGTATATAGAACCCGTTAGAGGTGGCAACTCTCTGAGAGGAAAAGGTCTCTATCTGAAGAGTGGACGGAACGTTGAGCGACTCGGCAAGGGTTTGTTGCTCGGTGAGAATTCGCCATTTAAGAACATACCGATTTTGAATATGTTATTATAATGTAAAAAAATTATATAAATATAAATCATAGAAAGTATAAAATAATATATAAAATGGATAAAAAGGTGGAAAAACAATTAGACGATAATGACGAATATCGCGAGATAGAGTGCAAAAAAGATGTGGAAAAACGATTAGACGCTAATGACGGATATCTTAGGAAAGAACTGACAAAAGAGTTAAATAAAGATCGGGATATGCGGTTGAAATTTAAAAGAATGAGATGTTTTCCACCGTTACCACTATCTTCTGAAGAGAATGGTAATGATCCGAGTGTTACCGAGAGATGCACAACATTCGTTCATAATTATGATTCGGATAAACAAATGTGTTCTTATAAAAACGTAGCATATCACAAAAAGAAAAGAAAAGAAGAATCGACGCTGAAATTTAAGAAGAAAGGAAACTTTATTATAATATGTGGGTAATAATGAAGAAGGAAAACAAAAAAAAAAATTAGATCAAAAGATGATCTCATTACTTTTTTTTTTTTTCATTTTTCTTCGCTAAAAATCAATCTCTCTATTGTTTATATTTCCAAGTCCGTTATTAGCATGTTGACACTCGTGTCTTCTCCTTTTTCGAAAATGTGTTGAATGTTTATCTTTACTCTTTTGAGTTTTTTTACATCGGTCAACTCGCTCTCACCACCCAATTTCTTCATGAGTTCGAATGAGACGTTTGGAAATATGTAATTTCCATAGGGCAACGACAAATCGTCCTTGTCGAATTCTCTATCTTCGGCGATGACGATGTTCTGCAGGTCGCTTTGGCACTCGTAAATCAAATCGAGCGCGGCTTCGTCCAATTTCAAAGGCATCTTATATTTGTCGTATTTGTGCTCTAAGCCCTTCATCTCGACCTCGTTCAATTCGATGGGATCATGTCGTTGTAATCTATAGATTTTATGACCGAATTTCTTATTCGTTTCGACTCGTTTCAATTTCAATTTGCATCTTTTAGGTGTTGTTGTCCTCATGATCGATTATTTGTTGTTTTTTTTTACGAATTCTTACAAATAATGTATATTTTAAATTTTGTATTTTAAATAATAATTTGTTTAAAAAATTTTTTTGCTCTTTATATATATATAAAAAAGTTGTTTTTTTAATTTTATTTAGTGTAAAATTTTTTTAGTAAAAGTTTTTTTTTCTCTTTATATATATATAAAAAGTTAAATTTTAACATTTCAATCTCTCTATTGTTTATATTTCAAAGCCCGTTATTAGCATGTTGACATTCGTCATTTTTCCACATACGAAAATGGTATGAATGTTTATCTTTATTCTTTTGAGTTTTTTTTCATAGGCGAATGCGCTCTCACCACCCAATTTGTTCACGAGTTCAGGTGAGATTATTGGATATATGTAACCTCCATAGGACAACAATAAATCACCCTTGTCGAATTCTCTGTCTTCAGCGATGATGATATTATTCAGCAGATCGCTTTGGTACTTGTAAAACAAATCGAGTGCGGTTTCATCCAATTTCAAACACATTCGATATTCGTAGTAGTAGTGCTCTAAGTCCACCATCTCAACCTCGTTCAATTCGATGGGATCGTGTTGTTGTAATGTATAGATATTAAAACCGCATTTCTCATACCTTTTGACTCGTTTCAATTTCAATTCACATCTTTTAGGTGTTGTTGTCATGATCGATTATTTGGTTTTTATGAATTCTTGCAAATAATGTACATTTTAAATTTTGTATTTAAATAATAATTTGTTAAAAAAGTTTCTCTTTATTTCTCTTTATATATAAATAAAAGTTAAAAAAAAAAAAATTCTTACAAACTCAATTTTGAGGTAAAAACAATGATCAAGTCCAAACATCCGAATTATAGTCTAGAACATGCAAGACTTCAAACGTTTAAAAATTAGCCTTCGCATCTCGCTCAAAAACCTGAAGATTTAGCCGCCGTGGGTTTCGTTTACGTGGGTAGAAGCGACAAAGTCAAATGTTTTTGTTGTGACTTACATTTAATGAATTGGGAACCTCACGACAGACCTTTACTAGAACACATAAGTAATATTAAAAAAGACAAATGCGATTATTTGAACAAGATCCTAACGTTGGGATTGATCAAAATCCAAGACGAAGAGAGGGATAGAGATAAAAACCAAAAATTATTGATGGATATGTTACAACTTGGATACACCAAGGAACAATTGTACGATGCGTTAAACATCGCGAACAAGACCCTGTCTCAATTCATAACTTTAGAACATCTCATCAAATTCATGGCGGAAGCGGACGAGCTATCGTCACTCGTCGAAAACAAGCCAAGCAAAACGTCCACTAAGTGTCTGGTCTGCGAAGGTGTCACAATCGTCTTGTTTCTACCGTGCGCACACCTGCGTTACTGTAGAGAATGTTATTCCGAAGACGAGAAAACGTGTTCGGTTTGCGAGCGAGAAATAAAAGCGGTCTTAAATTGTTTTTGAATAAAAAACATATTAAAGAAAAAAAAATTGAATTTAAAATTTAACTTTTTTTTTATTATATATATATAAAAAGAGTAAAAAAGCAAAACTTTTTTAACAAATTATTTAATACAAAATTCCCCCAAAAAATATTCTTACAAATGAAGCAAACAGATAAAACAATGGTAAATTTAAATGAGAAAACCATACCTCAGTTAAACTAGATTTGTAAACTATTACAAATTTCAGATTTCAGAAATCATAGAACTAAATCAAAAAAAATTGATGTCATACAAGAATATTTGCGAAATGCTAGAAAGGCAAACAAAATGTCAATAGCAACGACGTCAAAAGATGCATCGGTTGTGAAAAATGAGAAGACAGTAAAAGGAATTGAAATGCCGACGTCGAAAAAAACCGAAAATGTTTCGATTGTGAAAAATAAGAAGACGACTAAACGAAAAGCCATTGAAGAACATCAAGTTTCCAAAGAAAAGAAAAGAAAAACTAAAACGAAAACGAGTGATGCACTTCAGATTCAAGACAAACGAGATATATCAAATGAAATTCAACGAGCAATCGACGAAGAGAAAGGAGAAGAATATGTAACATGACTCGTTGCGGAACTATTCCAATCGAACGGGAGAGTGCGATCAAAGGCGTTTTTAAAACTTTCGACGTGATTCCCTCGTTGAAGAAAATCAATCCGAAATTGTTCATGGAACGGGTGAAGAAAGAAGTATTGGATTTGTTTTGCGAATACATGAACGTGGGATTAAAAATTAAGATGATACTCCATTGCATAATGAATAAAATCGACGTGAAGTCCGGCGAGAGTATCGTGAAAAATGCATATTTCAGATCTAACGTCGAACCCGTATTTCGAGGTTCAGATCTATCGGACGTTTTCGAAAAGATGAAAGACAAGATGTTGACGTCTCTCACGAATTATCAACATGAAGGTAGTAATTGGACGTTCGATGAGGTGTTGAAACTCAAAATTCACATAAATAAAAACGATCCGTTGAAAGGATCTTCCTACTTGGAATTACCGTATTTCTTGACTAAGAAACACGCCGTGGTCAACGTGAGAAATAAAGATGATCAGTGTTTTAAATGGGCAGTCACCGCCGCTTTATACCCTGTCGAAATACACTTCGATAGAGTTTCTCATTACGTGGAAACTTCTAAAAATCTCGATTGGACCGGAGTGACTTTTCCAACAGAGTTAAAACATATCGAACGTTTCGAGGCTCAAAATCCCACCGTAGCGGTGAACGTCTTAGGATACGATGACGAAAAACAAAAGATCTATCCTCTCAGACAGACGATTATTTTATTATTGATTTCGAATGGTGACAATCGTCATTATTGTTGGGTTAAACATCCGACCCGATTACTGTCGAAACAAAATAATAATCATAAAGGAAGGATATCTTTAT
The DNA here is from genome assembly GCA_031216915.1 of Pictodentalium vernedei. NCBI lineage: Eukaryota > Metazoa > Mollusca > Scaphopoda > Dentaliida > Dentaliidae > Pictodentalium > Pictodentalium vernedei. Next base: position 380,368,178 of record CM062295.1, read on the forward strand.
GTTACAATTGGATGAACATATTTAAGACTGAAAAATCATTAGCGAAACATCAGGAATATTGCAACGAAAATCAAGGTGTCGCCGTCGAAATGCCCAAATCCAACACCATCGTGAAGTTTGAAAATCACAATAGAAGGTTAAAAGTACCATTCGTCGTGTACGCCAATTTCAAATGTTTCACCGCGAAAATGAGTTCCTGTCAACCCAACGCTCTTCAAAGTTACGTCGAAAGATATCAAAAACACATACCTTCGGGCTATTGCATTTACATGAAATGCGCTTTCGACTCGCAACACGACATGGGTCCCTTCACCTACAGGAAACAGTGCGAAGACGACGACGTGGCTCAAAGGTTCGTGGAAGAGTTAGAATCGAAAATTCAAATGTTATATGACAAATTCAAAACTCCGGCGAGAATGATCATCACGTGAGAGCAGCAGGATGAAAATGACAGAGCCACCGAATGTCACATATGCAGACAATCGTTCGATGAGAATTCGGAGGAAAATAAGAAGGTCAGAGACCACGATCATTACACGGGTCTGTATCGCGGTCCAGCTCATAGCAAGTGTAATTTAAAATATCGAGACGCCGCTTTCTATCCGGTGATGTTTCACAATCTCTCAGGTTACGACAGTGATCTGTTCGTGAAAAATCTCGGCACTTCACACGAAGAATTAAATTGCATCGCGAACAGCGAAGAAAGATACATTTTCTTCACGAAATGGAAGCTCATGGAGAAGAAAAGAGTAATCGACTGAAATACGTTGAAAGAAAAAACAAAATCCATTCGTAGATGCATACATTTCATCGACAGTTTTAAATTCATGTCGACCGCTCTGGAAAAATTAGTCGATAACATGAGCAAGGATAAATTTAAAATCACGAGCGAACATTTCGGAGAACGAGTAGACGTCATGTTGAGGAAAGGAGTGTATCCTTACGATTACATGAACGATCTAAAGAGATTTGAAGACACCGCACTACCCTCGAAAGAAGATTTTTATTCGAAATTATACGAATCCAACATTTCCGACGAGAATTACGAACACGCCAAAAACGTGTGGAAATCATTCGATATGAAAACCATGAGAGATTATCACGATCTCTATCTGAAGACCGACGTTCTGGTCTTGGCAGACGTGTTCGAAAATTTTCAAGACGTCTGTCATCAAAATTACGATCTGGATCCCGCTTGGGCGTGGGACGCTTTGTTGAAGACCACCAAAGTCCAATTGGAATTATTATCCAATGTGGACATGTTGCTCATGTTCAAAAGGGCTGCGAGAGGTGGCGTCTCGATGATCTCTCACAGATATTCTGAGGCTAACAATCCCTACATGAAAGAAGGTTTCGATTCGAAACGGTTGACTAAATACATACAGTATTGGGACGCCAATAATCTGTATGGTCGGGCTATGAGTCATCCTTTACCGATTGGAAATTTTGAATGGGTGAAGGAACCGGAAGAGATGCAAAAATGGAGAGACTATCCTTGCATTTTAGAAGTCGATTTGAACTATCCGGAAGAATTACACGATCCACACAACGATTATCTGCTAGCTCCCGAACGAATGAACCGAATGAAGGAGACGAGGAAAAACTCATTCCCAATTTATTTAACAAACTTAACTACATCGTCTACAGCGAGAACTTGAAACAGTACGTCGATTACGGGATGAAATTAGTCGACATACATCGCATCATTCGATTCGACGAAGAGCCTTGGATGAAAAAATACATCGATCTCAACACGAATCTCAGAACTCGAGCCGAGAACGATTTCGAAAAAGATTTCTTCAAACTCATGAACAACTGCGTGTACGGCAAATCAATGGAAAACATCAGGAAGAGAACCGACGTTCGACTCGTCACGTCTGAGAAAAGAGCTAAAAAATTAGTGGCGAAACCCAATTACAAACACCGAACCATATTCAACGAAAATCTAGTGGCCGTTCACATGCAAAAGACGCACCTGAAGTTTGACAAACCGTATTATCTCGGACCGATCATCTTAGATATCAGCAAGCGATTGATGTACGAGTTTCACTACGATTATGTCAAACGAAAATTTGGCGACAAAGCCAAACTACTGTTCACCGACACGGACAGTTTAGTTTGCGAGATAGAAACGAAAGATGTCTACCAAGATATATCTCCGGACGTGGCCGAGTGGTTCGACACGAGCAATTATCCCGTCGATCACCCGTCCAACATTCAATCGAACGACAACAAGAAGGTGTTGGGTAAATTTAAGGATGAGAGCGGCGGTAAACAGATCGTCGAATTCGTAGGCTTGAGACCCAAACTGTATGCTTATCGTCTAGAAAATGATGAAGAGATCAAGAAGTGCAAAGGAGTTAAAGCGTGCGTGGTGAAGAAAAACATCTCTTTCCAAGAGTATAAAGATTGTCTGTTAGGAAGTGGTCCGGTGTATAAGACTATGAAATTGATTCGAAGTGAAAATCATGACTTGTATACCGAAATAGTCAACAAGATTTCGCTGACGGCCGACAACAATAAGAGATTCATGTTAGATGATAAAATAAGCACTTTGGCACTCGGACATTGGACTTTGGATCTAATTTTAGACGATATGAATGGAGATGATTGGATTCTAGATACGATTGTGGATGATAAGATTCCAGATACGATTGCGGATGATAGGATTCCAGAAAATCAAGAAGAATTAGATAAACACAAAATTATAGAAATCGATAGTGACATCGAGAAAGTTAGTTTAAAAAGAAAAAGAAAAAAATAGAAAAAAAATAACGTCATTTTTAGTAAATTATAATAAAATAAATAAAAAAATATATATACGCATTTATGAATAAGAAAATAAAGATATCTGTAGAAGGTGTCATCTTACCCAACGAACCCCTATCCAACATCGATCTGTTGAATGCGGCAAAAGATTTGAAAATCGAGGATTTTCTAGGAGTGTTTTCCAGAGATGCCTTGCCGAAGAGAAGATCTCGACAATCGGAATGCGGAATTTTAAATCTAGACGATTCATCGGGTGAAGGCACTCACTGGATGGCATGGATGAAGAACGGGAAGAAGAAAAATTATTATTTCGACAGCTACGGAATCTCGCCGCCAAAAGAAATAAAGAACTATTTCAACAAATCGATGGTTCGTTACAACACGGAACAAGTGCAATCACCACATCAAGTGTTTTGTGGTCACCTGTGTCTCTATGTTCTCAAGAGATGGTCTGAAGGAGATCGATTTCAATACATTCTCAATGATTTACATTAGAGAGAGATTTTTTTTTTATAGTATATATAAAGATAAAAAAATTATTTTAAAAAAATTTTTAATCGAATAAAAACGAAAAATAAAATAACATAGTTCATTTTTAAAAAACTGCATTTTGAACATATTTTTCTAAAAAACAAAAAAATCCCACAACAACATGCCAGTCGATAAATTTGGTAGAAGTGACGACGAAAAAATCAACCCGAGAAAGAAGAGGAAGACGTTCAAAGTCGACGATGGTTACGACGTTGCCAACTTGGACAAATGTTACGTTCAGAGATACGAACCTCGAGAAGAACCTTTGAACATGAACGATAAGAAGCTCTACAATCTTCCCGAGCCGATAGATCTCGCAGATGCTGCGACTAAAAAATACGTCGTCAGGGGGAACGCCGATTTCGAACGAATCCTGCTGGATAATTACATGGATAAAACCATGACCGACGATCTCGATCTGAAATCCAAACGTTTGGTGAATGTCGTGAATCCCGTAGATCCCACCGATGCCGCAACCAAGAAATACGCGGACGACTCTCGCGCGAGATTCAGCGAACACCTGAGAAATAGATACGTTCAGAAAACGATGCACTCGGAATTGAACGCCAATTCTAACAAGATAACGAACGTGGCCACTCCCACGAATCCCAAGGACGTGGCGACCAAACACTACGTAGATCTGGAACAGAGAAAGTCTGAAAGACGTGAAATGAAATCGGATCTGAATGCGGGATTCCACAAGATATTGAATCTGTCGAAGATCGACGACACGGATGCGGACTCAACCGCGGTCAACAAGGGCTACATAGATTCTGCCGTGATACGATCGCAAGAATACGTAGAATCACAAGTGGATGATCTCTACCTGAACAAACAATCTGGCGGAACCATGGAGGGTGGCATCAACATGAACGGTGAGAATTTATTCGGTCTCGGTCACGATCCCGAATTCGATTCCAGCGCGGTAAGCAGGAAGTACGTGGACGACAACTCAGTCTGGAGAAAGGGTGACATCAGGGAAGGTAAACTAGACATGGGTGGACACGCGCTCACGAATCTACCGGATCCCGTGAACATAACGGATGCCTGCACCCTGATTTCAGTGGTGGAGAAAGTCAAATATGCTAGACAATTGATCACTGTGTGGGCCGAAGAGGCCGGCACCTTAGATGAGGGAAAAGCTGAGTGGTCTTTTGGAAATGGAGGTAGCGGATCGAAACATGGTCAGGTGGGATATCTCATGCCGTTGGGAGATGAAATCCTTCAAATGAGTCTGGCTTCCTCGGATTTGAATAACAGAGCGGTCGTCAATCTCATGTTGAATGGTGTAGAGAGCGATAAGAGATACAGCGTCGAAAAGACTGAGAATCAACACGCGAATGTTAGCACGTTCGGCACGCCTCTCAAAGTGAACGCCGGTGACAGGATTAATTTCGTTACGAAAACCAATAATCCCGAAGCCACCACTTCCGTGGTGAGTCTACTGATCGAACTAGATTCTTTGAACAAACAGTGAACGCGTGGAAAATAATGAATTAAAAAAAATAATGTGTGATTATTAAAAAACAAACAAAAAAAACAATAAAAAAATGAGATCTAAAGATGATCTCATTACTTTTTTTTGTTTTTCTTCTTCTTCACTATCACCATATATTATAATGGCATTTCCTTTTCTCTCAATTTTCAGCGTCGATTCTTCTTCTTTTTCTTTTTCTTTGTGATATGATACGTTTATAACAACACTTTTGTTGATCCGAATCATAATTATGAACGAATGTTGTGCATCTCTTGGTAACACTCGCATCATTACCATTCTCTTCAGAAGGTAGTGGTGATGGTGGAAAGCGTCTCATTTCATTTCCAACCGTCTATCCCGCTGTTTACCTAACCATTTTTCCACATCTTTTTTTTTGTTTTTTGGCTTGCAACACAGGATGGAACATCTGACGGAAACGGAGAGACGATCGCACAGGATCGAACAATCTAAGATCTCTTTGAGTTTTAATATCTTCATCACGAAATATCCTTTTTGTTTCTCTCGAGTGAATAGCACGCGATCTTTTAAATAATTCAGAACGTAATCGTAAATATGTTCTTTTTTTTTCAAACATGAAAATGGAATGTGTATTTCGTTTTCTTCGTGACTACTTAGGAATTGTAACATTTTGTACGTCGAGAATGTTGAAAAAAGACGATTTTTTCTCGGATAAAACTTTTTTTTTTGTTAAAAAAATATCATTAAAAACGAATTTATTTTTTTTATTTTTTGTTTTTAATAATGACTCATTACTTTTTATTTTTTTTTTGTTTTTTATTTTTTTCACACACTCGTATCTCATCGAATGATCGACATCTTATTTCCGTCCGATTCGAATTGTAATTCTCTGTCCAACAGGACCAGGGCGAAGGCTTCAGTTTTTCTCAGAACGTTCCTATCGAATTGCATCTTGATCTGAATGTCTAAGACGCTACTCTTGAGTCGTTCACTCTGTTTACTGACGTCGAATACGAACATGGGATACATCGACTTGTATTCGCTGGGAGACATGTTAGGATTGCTCAACGATTCGTCCAGACCGTGATACTTCTTTCTAAAATCAGCGGCATCGCCGTACAGTCTGCAGAAATCGTTCTTGTCGAACGACGCATTGTAATCGATTGCTGGATATCTCGTGGCGTTCAGAAACACTTGCATGTTTCTCAAACTGCAGTGATCGAACAGCGACGCATTCTTTTCCTGAGACCCGTCCCTATCGGTCTGAAATGCAACCACGATGAAACGCGGTCTCTCGGAAGCGGATTTCACCGTCAATCTCCAATCGAAGTGATTCGTGGAGGGAGGAATGCTAGCTGTGTCGCACTGTCTCATTCTAAATCCCACGGGTAATTTACTCTTGGATTCTATGATCTTGTAGAGACGCGCTTTCTCCACGATCGAAGGCTCCAGGTGCGGAATGAACCACGATATCTTGTGTAGAGTTATCTTACCCGCATCGGCCGCAGTGAGTCCCACTATTGCGTTGTCGTTTCCTTTTCGAATCAACGTCAGATTGTGTTTGAATCCGTACATGATCTTGTTGTAATCGTCCGCAAATCCGAAGATGTGTTTCAAAGGTATCCTGAACGAAAACGTTCCTTTAGGTCTGGACGTCTTGAAGACGTAGTCGAATATCAAGGCGGCGCCGACACTAGCAGGGCCTACGGTGTCTTTCACCCACAACTGATTAAGTACTCTGGATTTCGAAAAATCATCAGGATACGTCAAGAGTCCGAACATCGTGGTGGCCTGACTGGGATGAAACACAGATTCTATCTCTTGTCCGGATAGCATGTATTTTATGTTACTGAATAGATGCATGATGTCATTGTTGGCTAGAGTAACCGTGTCATCGTCGGCGTAGTCGCTCCCATCTTCCTTGGTGAGACGTCCCTGCACCACTATGTAACTCTCACTAGGATGTACGAATAAATCTTGAGTTTCGACGTTGATTCTTATGATCTCTCCCGCATTGTTCAAACTCGTCCCGGTTACCGGTTCATATTCGTGAACCTCATATTCTTGAATACTTTCATCTTTCACTATGCTTTGTGCTATATCTAGTATGTTTGTCATTTTAAAGGATTTTTTTAGTTTTTTGTTTATGAATTAACTTGCTTTCTTTATCTAAAAACAGTTTTTAATTATTTTTATTATTTTTTTCTCTCTTATATATATGTGTGTAAACAAGAAAATGTCAAAGAGAGTAAATAAAAAAAAAATTTGTCTTCTTCATCAAAACTTCGTCTTCTGTAATTGTTGTTCGTAAAATTTTCCGATGATCTCTTCTCCATCCAAAGCTTTGATTTTGTAAGTCACCGGAACGGTGTGAAATATTTTGATGATCACAAAGATTTCCGAGGTCCATCGAGGAGTATAAACCTTTTTGAAGTGCTTCTTATAAGCGTAGATTCTCACTCGATCGCCGACCGCAAATTTCGGCGTTCTAGACTTCTTCCTGATCTTAGATCTCTCGGGATATAGATTCGCATAGACCCGTTTTTCGTTTCGAGGATCACTAGCTTCCGCGGGAGTCATCTTGATCGATCTGTGTCGCGTGTTGTTGTAATCTTTGACCAGACCGTTCAGAGCGTATATGTATTTCCTGGTCGAATTCGCTGTGAAGTATCTGTGCATCTTTTCCTTCATCGTTCGATTCCAACGTTCCACCACGCTGGCTTTCTCTTCGTTTTCGATCGAGTAGAGGTCTACCAATCGACGAACGTCCTTGTTGTAGAATTCCTTTCCCTTATCCACCCACAATTTACTCGGTTTTCGAGAAGACGAGTCGAACACGCTCTTCAGAGCCTCGGCGACGAGAGGCCCCGATTTATTCTTCAAAGCTCTGATCCAACCGTATTTGGAAAACACGTCGATGACCGTCAATAGATATTTGACGCCCTCGTTCCACCTCGAAAACGATCTCATGTCGACCAAGTCGGCAGACCAAATATCATCCAGACCCTTCACGAACACCCTTCTGTTTCGAAATTTACGCACTATGGGTTTGTGTAACTCCTCGGCCAATTCGCTCGTCAATAATCGTTTCTTCTTCTTTTCAGATGCGCTTTTTTTTTTGAACGCCCCCTTCGAACCGACGTTTCTCACCGATCAGATTGCCGACCAGCGAACGTTCCATCTTCTATCTCCTGGTCGGATTCGATATGCCTCACAATCTCCCCAACATATTTTTGTCACAGACGCCATTGCGAGTCTTGGTGTTGGGATGTCCGGCATAGCACGGATCGTGATCGTACGCGGCCGCGTCCACCCTATTCACAGGTTTGCTCCAAGATTTGGGAGTCAGATCGGCATTGAGTCTCTAGTTCAATTTCGCTCCGGGTCCCGTGAAACTGTGACCGGGCAGATGCATTTCGAAAGGTAGATTGTTGATCATTTTATTCACGATGCCTTTACCTTTGCTCGCGTTCTTTTTTTTGATGAATCGCATCTTGACAGAACCACACACGTCGCAAATTCCGCGAAGCATCTGTCTGTCGTTTTTCGTTTGCACTTCTCTAGAATTACTCGTCTCGGTTACTCTCTTACACTTTACGCAATACATTTTTTAAGAGTTATTTAAATTAATTTCGTTTTTTATTTTATATATCAATTTAATATTTTTTTTTTTTTAAATTCTGTTCTTATTATATATATATATTTTTTTTCAGTCGCTGCTCTTGAGTTCTATCATCTTACTGAATTCCTCCCTGGCCTCTTTCCTCCCCTTTTCCACGAGAGAATCCTTCATCTCTTCCTTGATGATCTGATGAGTCTTGATTCTCACGGCTTCTTTCATGGCATCGTATTTCATTTTCTCGCTCACTATCATGAAGTATTCTCCGTCCAATATCCTACCGTCTTTCAATGCCATAGAGATCATTTCGGATATCGTGTCGATCTTGGAGTCGGCCAAGATGCGAATCTTGTCGTGTTTCCTCGCCTTCAGATATAATTTCCTACTCAAAAAGTTTCCGAGCATGCTAAACAATCCGGCGGCGAGAGCCACTCCTTCTACGGTCAACACGATCGGAATGCCAACCAGGGTCGACAAAAATCCAATGCCAGTCGCGTGTAAACCCAGAGAAATTGTGATGAGTGTCGTGTCGATCGCGTTGACGACTGTCACGAAACGTGAATACTTCTTCTTGAGGGAACGACGAGAATCTCTCTCTCGAATTAGATACTCTTGGGATTCTATTGATTTGAGCGATGCGATACCTCTCTCCTTTTTCTCTTTCTTCTAGCGACGGCGCCGTCGGCACAATGCCGTTCGGCTTCTCGTCCTCGTCGTCCACTAATGTCGGATACAATTTATTTCTGGTTCTCATTTTTGTTTTTTTTCTTTCTAATATTAGATAAAATTTATGTGTGTATTTATTTTTATTTTCTATTCTCCCTTATTTTATATCAACGAGAAAACTTAGACGTATGCTTCGTTGAACAATAATTTCAAGATGCATCCCTTATCTCGTAAAGTCAGACTTTTACGCGCCAATTTCTGTTCTTCCGAATCTGTGGGCTTGCTTCGATTCTTACAGTAGAGTAATCTCTTCCAAAATGCGATCACTTCATTGATTTGAATGCGTTCGAACGCCGGTTCAAAATACTTGACGACCATATCTTCCCTTTCCATCCACAGACACGAATGATTCTCGTGAACGAAGTCTAGATGATCCCGACATCCAACGCATCGTTCTAACAAGAGACGACCTAGTTGTTCGTTCACGCAGAATGCGTAGGCTCTCATCAGCATTTTTAAAAGAAACCTCACTCTAATATCCTGAGAATCGCTCATGATTTACGTTTTTATTATCTATTCGATTTGATGTATTTAATTTTCTAAATAAGTATTATTTATATATTTTTTTTCTCTCCTATATATATCGATCACTTTTATTTATTTCCTAGGATATTCCCCCACCCCACGACGAGGGGAGATAACTCCGTATGATCGAGTTTACGAGAATCGAGCGATCCGATCGGTCAATTGGCGGAGAATCGAGCGATCCGATCGGTCGATTAGCTGAGTTTGGGAATTCCCATAGTGGGGAATTCCCCTAATAACGTCATAAATGGGAAAAACCCACCGCCTCAAAACAATGGCGGGTTCTGGACTACTGGTCTTGAATCCGCAGGTCGTTTTTTTTATCTAACCTAGAATTTTTTGCTCGCGTTCGCCAACGATGGATCGATGGTCTCAGCTACGATGGGAACGTATACAAAATTTTTAAAGTAAAAGATAAAATTGAAGATGTACAATTTCACCCTTTTTTTTAAAAACGCGCGTTCACCACGAGTATTTGAACGTTAAAAGTGAGATCTAGGAGTCACAAAAAACATGGGGGATTCAAGACGGTTACGGGTCGTTTCGTACCTTTTCCCTTTCGTACTGGGTCGTTTCGTACTGAGTCGTTTCGTACCTAAAAAGGAACGAAACGACTCAGGTAATTTTCACCTCTATTTTTCTAAATTTTTATTCGAAAATTTTAGGCATAGTTTTTAACATTAAAAAAATCAGTACAGCGTATAGATTTTTTAAAGAACATTATGCCTAAAACGGCAATTTCATTGTAGGATACTCGGAATGAAATTTTCTTCACAGTTTTCCAGTGGCGGATCCAGGATATTTTCTAGGGTGGGTGGGGGTGGGGGGGGACCGATGTAATGAGAAAAGAAATTTTCCGTGAGGGTTTTATGTAAACAACCCCTACGGTTTAGTAACATATGATTCTTTGGGGGTTTCGTAATTAGTACGATGACAAGTTTTTAAACACATAACCCTGCTTATTGCATGCTAGGTGTTATAACTATTATTATTGTAAAAAAACATGATGTTCCGGATTCCTTAATTTTCGATACAAATGCAATTTCTATCACAGGAAGCACAATGAAAACATACAATAGTTTCACGGTGCTATCTTTCTCCTTTATCGCCCAAGTGCCCCCCCCCCCCCCCTTTGTATCTCCCACTGCAGTTTTCCGTTGTTGATGATTCCAACACTCGGCGTCATTTCTTGGGATGCTCAACATCGAAAAGCTCATCAAGAAAGATTATCAAGAAAACGAAAATCGACACTGTAGCGCCACAATTCTTCACAAGTTAAATAAACATCAAACGATTTCAAAAGCCAGTTACCAAGCTTAGGATAGTCCATATGCATCGTCCCCAGAAGACTTTAAACACCCATGATGATTACATGCGCACCATCGACGTGCAGTACGCCTTAGTACACGGCGTCATCGTGCCCCCATGTGGGCAATTGGGGTTAAGTGCCTTGCCCAAGGACACAACTCGGGAGCGCGAATCTGTCACTGAAATGGTCACCCATCCAGCTACTAACCGCGCTCGACGTTGCTTAACTTCGGTGATCTGACGAGAACTGGTTACCTCGACGCCACCGCGCCCCCTATTCCTTTTTAGTTGTCATTTAGGTCCGCTCGCTTCTTCCCTCAAAAACTGAGTCGTTTCGTCCCCCTTTTTATGTGAGTCGATTCGTTCCTTTTTATTTAGGTGAGTCGTTTCGTACCTAAAGGGGTACGAAACGACCCAGTACGAAAAGGTAAAGGTAAGAAACGACCCGGGGGACGAAAGGGAAAGGAACGAAACGACCCGTCACCTTCAAGACCACTGTACATTTTTGTGAACAAGCGTGCATTTAATACTGAATTCCACGTTGGTGAACGCATCGTGTACGTATGTTGTACACGTACATGTACAAAGTGGTTGGTAAATCCGCCTTTATTACCTACTGTCAAGTGCCGAATCGTCCAAACTCAAGTGCCGAATCGTCCAGGTGCCGAATCGTCTGCAGATCAAATATACCGGACCAGATTTTTTTTGGACGATTCGGACCAGATGTATGGACGATTCGGACCAGATAGCTGGACGATTCGGACCAGATAGTCTGGTCCGAATCGTCCAAAAAAAATCTGGTCCGAATCGTACATGGTCCGAATCGTCCAGACCCCAAATATACCACCCGCGTTCTGTTGTTGCCATGGATGGAAGGGAGACAAGTTTCGCATTTTAAAATTGTTTTTTCTTTTTTAATGTCTTTTCTTTTGGCAAGTCTTGTTTTTTGTGTTTCTGTTCACGTTGATTGTTGCAACTCTAGTGTGAACTTAGCTCTTTTGATTAAATTTAACCGAGAAGTGGAATAATTTATGCTGGAAACGTTATCTGGTCAGCTTGTCGATAAAAAGTAATCGAATTACCAAAATACGGCCTTATCTTTTGGAAATTAAATTGAATCAGAATCCCGTCCCCGATTCAAGTACAGAATTTACAACACAAAGTTCGCTACAATCTTCTGAACTCTAATGTGAGGAATTGTCGAGATTTCTTGTCCTTGAAATGCTTTGCCCCGTTTGAAAAATTGATGGTGCTATATAAGTAATAATATCTGATATTTCTTTAAATTAAGGGCCTATATAAGTAATGAAATTTTGTTTATTTTGAAAATTCTCACCTCTGATATTCCTTCAATTTAAATTAAATATACACAAAATTACATCAAAATGAAGGTTGGGATACATAGAACACAAAACACATTTGTAATCAGCTCAATCAATGAGTCGACTGTAGGCACCACTGGTTCCTGGAAGTCTGCTGCCGTATTTGCACCAGAACTGTTTATTTAATAATATTTCACAAAAACAATTTGTGGCCAAATGTGCTTTACATATCCAAGAACAAAGCTAGGGGATCAAAATTCTTCAAAACACGGCTGCATAGCTGCTTGGGGGGAAATTCCAAAGCCATTGCTTTTGTTTACGTATGAGTATACTTTCGATTTCCGGTCGATGTCATTGGACGGAAAAAGCATGCAAAAACAATGCCGTCTAAAATCAAATAATGAAAAAGATCGCCTTCATACAGTGTACTGTTATTAGATAGAGATTACACAGTTACTATATTCAATGCACGGTATCCTGACACCTGTTGAAATTTCTTAGAATTACGATTTTGTTTTTCGATGGAAATTCGTGGTATCGAGTGATTTGCGCATGTCTGTCGAGCATGGAAACCATCTTCAATAAAAAAATGCAGACAGTGTTGTCCTTTTCCAAAATGCAGTCCTGTCGCTGCACTCGAAAGTGTTTTGAATGCCTAGCTTTGTTATTTAATATCTGAAGCACATTCGTCCATGAGTTGTTCCTGCAAAATATTATTAGGTCAACTTGACAAAGTCAAGCTGAGCTATTGCCATCACTTCTCGTCCGTCGGCGTACGTACGTACGTTAGTACGTACTTACATCCACAATTTCCTTTGGTACACCTCACAGGTCGCATTTATGATCAGATTACTTTGAAACTTGGTATGCTTGTTTGGGGTGACCTCTAGATGGGAGCTATTGATTTTCTTCAATTTCCGTCAAAAAATGTTGCCGCGGCCAACGTTCTTAGAACTTAGTTTAGTCAAACCACAATATTTCCCTTTGGCACACCCTACAGGGCACATTTATGATTTGATTGCTTTGAAACCTGGTATGCTTATTTAGGGTGACCTCTAGATGGGAGCTATCGATTTTCTTCAATTTCCGGCTAAAAATGTTGCCACGGCCAACGTTCGTAGAACTTAGTTTAGTCAGAAGACTCAATATTTCCCTTTGGCACACCCTACAGGGTACATTTATGATCAGATTGCTTTGAAACCTGGCATGCTTGTTTGGGGTGACCTCTAGATGGGAGCTATCGATTTTCTTCAATTTCCGTCAAAAAATGTTGCCGCGGCCAACATTCTTAGAACTTAGTTTAGTCAAACCACAATATTTCCCTTTGGCACACCCTACAGGGCACATTTATGATTTGATAGCTTTGAAACCTGGTATGCTTATTTAGGGTGACCTCTAGACGGGAGCTATCGATTTTCTTCAATTTCCGGCAAATATGTTGCCACAGCCAACATTCGTAGAACTTAGTTTAGTCAGACCTCAATATTTCCCTTTGGCACACCCTACAGGGCCCATTTATGATCAGATTGCTTTGAAATCTGGTATGCTTGTTTGGGGAGACCTCTAGATGGGAGCTATCGATTTTCTTCAATTTCTGTCAAAAAATGTTGCCGCGGCCAACATTCTTAGAACTTAGTTTAGTCAGAAGACTCAATATTTCCCTTTGGCACACCCTGCAGGGTACATTTATAATTGGATTGCTTTGAAACCTGGCATGCTTGTTTGGGGTGACCTCTAGATGGGAGCCATCGATTTTCTTCAATTTCCCTTAAAAAATGTTGCCGCGGCCAACGTTCTTAGAACTTAGTTTAGTCAAACCACAATATTTCCCTTTGGCACACCCTACAGGGCACATTTATGATTTGATTGCTTTGAAACCTGGTATGCTTATTTAGGGTGACCTCTAGATGGGAGCTATCGATTTTCTTCAATTTCCGGCAAAAAGTGTAGCCACGGCCAACGTTCGTAGAACTTAGTTTAGTCAGACCTCAATATTTCCCTTTGGCACACCCTACAGGGCCCATTTATGATCAGATTGCTTTGAAACCTGGTATTCTTGTTTGGGGAGACTTCTAGATGGGAGCTATTGATTTTCTTCAATTTCTGTCAAAAAATGTTGCCGCGGCCAACGTTCTTAGAACTTAGTTTAGTCAGAAGACTCAATATTTCCCTTTGGCACACCCTACAGGGCACATTTATGATCGGATTTCTTTGAAACCTGGCATGCTTGTTTGGGGTGACCTCTAGATGGGAGCTATCAATTTTCTTCAATTTCCATCAAAAAATGTTGCAGCAGCCAACATTCTTAGAACTTAGTTTAGTCAGACCACAATATTTCCCTTTGGCTCACCCTACAGGGCACATTTATGACTAGATTGCTTTGAATCCTGGTATGCTTATTTACGGTGATCTCTAGATGGGAGCTATCGATTTTCTTCCATTTCTGTCAAAAAATGTTGCCACGGCCAACGTTCTTAGAATTTAGTCTAGTCAGACCACAATATTTCCCTTTTGTACACCCTACAGGGCTTTGAAACCTAGTATGCTTGTTTGGGGAGGCCTCTAGATGGGAGCTATTGATTTTCTTCGGTTTCTGTCAAAAAATGTTGCCACTGGCAAAAAAAAATGACATTGGTACCAATGATCTTCAATTTTGCCATTTCATTTATAACTTACCAAGTTCAAGTTTGTCAAGTTGAGCTACAGTGTCATTGACACTTTCATTTTATTATCAGTTCTGGTGCGAATACGATAGGAGACTTCCAGGAACCAGTGGTGCCTGCTGTCAACTCTACGAGTTGATTACATATGTGTTTCGTGTTCTATACATCCCAACCTTCATTTTGATGTACATTTTGTGTATATTTAATTTGAATTGAAGGAATATCAGAGGTGAGAATTTTCAAAATAAACAAAATTTCATTACTTAAATAGGCCCTTAAGGGGTCGTCCAACCACAGGGGCTCGTTACAAACAATGATTGAGGAAATAAATAATATAAAATAAGCATAACTGGATTACCCCCTAGTACATAATATAATTGTTATTGTATTATGTACTAGGGGGGTAACTAGTTATGCTTATTTTATAATATTATTTAATTCCTCAATCATTGTTTGTAACATGCCCCTGTGGTCCAACGTAAGTTTGGTCATTTTTTAAAAATTTCCACAATGCCCTAAATTCAAATTAAAGCTGTGCATAACGAGATATTATATACCAAAATAATGACAAAAGTATACAAAACCTGAATTTATCCACTTTTTCCAAATTTTTTTGCTTTTGATGACAAAGAAATTGCCAGCCGCATAAGTAACTGTCAGGATTAACAAGGAGTAGATCGGTAATTCAAATGTTTGAGTTGTAAATAAAAGACTCCATACTTGGGGGAAAGCATATTTATCATTTCATCACAAACATGGTGAGAACGCTCACAGGAAAATGGATGACCACAAATGCTTGATTCTGTTCGGGTGACATGTTTGTTATGATGGGTGCTGGTCAACACGTCACATTTCAAAATGGTCAAAACATAACATTTTTTGGTCGAAATGTCCCATACTTTTAGTCAAAACGTAATACACCTTTTGGTCAAAAAGTCCCATACTTATGGTCAAAACGTCACACACTTCGAAAGCAAGATAACAAGGCATTTACCATTGCCAACTATTCCTGTACTGTGTCCAAGCAAGAAATAGAATGAATGAAAGTTTCAGCATGCCGAAGGCATACAGGGACGATGAGCATGTATTTAATTTTAGCATGTTAGTCATAAAATAATAGCATATAATATCGAACATGCCGAAACCGCCCTCCAACATTTTTACCCAAACCGGCCTCCGACATTTTACCTTAAACGTCTGCCACAGTTTTACCCAAACCGGGCTCCCAAGAATTTTATGGATGGGAAAAAGAAAAATATCGACTTTTTAAATTATGGACATACATTTATTAACACAATAATTTAATGATCAATCTAATTTTTGCTAATGAAAACTGCGACATATGATAATAATAACACTTTGGCCGGCCGCTGATTTGTTGTGGTTCTCGGGTGAGAAGGCCTTGGTTACCCCTGTACTCCCAACTGCCTACCTACTTCCACGCTTCTCTCCTCCCAACACTCGGAGACAAACTGCTGGATGGCATCCTTTTCCCCATTCTTCCCAGTCTCTCCGATTAGCATATTAACCCTCTCCTTTGAGTCTCGCACTAACACTAACCACATGTCCTTCATTCTCCCGTCCCACTTCCCCATTATATACGCTCAGTGATTCTTATTCTTTTAGACTGGTATTTTGGGCATTCTAGAAGGAAGTTTTCCAGGGTCTCCACCACGCCTAAATTACACATCTGGCACTCCTTTTCCCTGTTTTTCCCAATTTTTCTCTTTCAGCTCCAGACACTGTGACCTCAGCTTACACAACAGTGACCCCGCAAATGTGCCATCAAGATACTCTTCAAACCCAGGCTTCTCTTTATGATACAGGTCACCCAAAGACCTCTTTGATTTGATCCCCTCTTGCCAATTAAGGTTACCATCCTCCATGACCCTTTCTCTGACGATTTTTTATCCTGGGTTGCCCCTACGTCTAGGTCTGAGATCTCCAATGAGTAGTTCTCTATTAGCTCCCTCACTTGGACCATCCATCCTGTATTGATATTTGAGTTGAAAATACTCTGGAACATTACTTTACACCATCGGTTGTCGGGGAGATTTACCAAATAATGGAGATAACCATGTTTCAATAAGTCTATCCTGTCCTTGATTCTCATCCACCCAAGCTCACCCCTGATTGCTTCTAGTGCTGCTGCATTACTCAACCCCGTTATCAATCAGCCTGCATCGTTCTGCAGGGTTTCCAAGCTCTTTACAGCTGTTTGGTTTAGGGGTACCACTTCCGTACCATATGTTATACTTGGCAGCCCCACCATTTCCTAAATGGTTTTCCCCATGAAAACCTTATTGAAACTGTTTCTCCCTATAAGTTTCATTTGGTTAAGGTGTCGTCTCCCCTTCAGAATCAATTTATTTGTGTGGTTTCAGTATATGCCTCTTTCTGTAATGTTTATGTTTACCCCCAGATACTCGTAGTCACCTGTCTCTCCTACACTATGAAGTTTGCTGCTACCTTCCGGAATACAGAACTCACCAACTCTCCACCGTTGGCAGAGTTTGTCTTGGGAGTTTTTTCATTATAGTAACGTAAAAAAGCAACAAGAACAAAAACTTACACAAAATATTTTGATCTATTGTTTGTGGCAGAAGATGTGATTTCAGTGGTTTTCTCAAAGCACCCTTTGAAGTCCTGTTAAGGTTAATCACAGAGAACAACTTTACAAACTGCTAAATCTTGTAAAAACAAATGTTTGTTCCATTTCCTTTTGATTTTTGCATACCATGTTGTTTTGATAATCACATGTGCCAGATCACATCAAGATTTTGGGAATGTGTTTTTGAAAAAGCCTGAGTAACCAATCAGCATACAGTCTGAATAATACCAGTTTCATTTGGGAAAGCTTGTTTGAAAAAGTGTAACCAATGAGCACACAGTTTTGATAGTACCATCTTGTCACTGTGTCAGTAACCTTTTCAGAAATTTTAGGAACTCGGAAACAACAAGTTGTGTTTATTTCGTTTTGGATATTTTCAAATGGATAATTATTGGATTTTCTGTACTGGTTTGTGGATAAAATTTTCGGAAAAGGAGGTAGACCAACATTTGCTCTCACAATTTTTATTATTTAAATTTTGCTCTAATGTCATTAAAAGGGTTACGGGGCGTTTCCAGAAAATATACAGTTTGCCAAAAGTAAATTTTATTGGGAAATGTCTTATATTTACGGCGAAGTATTTTTGTCAATCTATTGTTTTTAGGAAGAAAGAAACAATAACACTATGTTCACACAAGTCCATTTTATTAGCTCAACTTTGGCGAAGCCAAATTTGAGCTTTTGTCATGGCCCGTCGTCCGTATGTCCGTCTGTCCGTACGTCAACAATTGGATACGGCTCGGGCTAGAAGCCGTATTTATGAACCAATCTTTACGAAACTTCTTGGGTACCTTTGTTATGACCAAGGGACGAGAACGAGTGTTTTTGGGTGCGGTCCGAAATTCAAGATGGCTGCCAGCCACCATTTTGTACCGACGATGCAGAAATCTGTTTTTTGTACAGAACTTCCACATGAAAGCTCTGATTTGAATAATGTTTGTATGAATTTTTAGTACCATGGGATACATCACATATAATGCAGGTTTATTTCTCGTGCGTAAATTGTGCAAATTAGACTAATTTGGATGTTTTTTGGTGTTACTTTCAGCACTGTAAGTGCAAATGCCAATATGGCTCGGGCTAGAGGCCGTATTTATGAACCAATCTTTACGAAACTTCTTGGGTACCTTTGTTATCACCGTGGACCGAGAACAGGTGTTTTTGGGTCCGGTCCGAAATTCAAGATGGCCGATGGCAGCCATTTTGTACAAAATTAGGTGCAATCAGATTTTTGCACAGAACTTCCATATGAAAGCGCTGATTTGAATAATTTTTTGTGTGAATGTTTAGTACCATGGGATACATCACATATAATACAGGGTTTTTTCTCATGCAGAAATTATGCAAATTAGATGAACTTTGATTTTTTCAGTGTGACTTACATTCAGTAAGTACACATGTCAATACGGCTCGGGCTAGAGTCTGTATTTATGAACTGATCTTCACGAAATGTCTTGGGTACCTTTGTTATCACCTTGGGACGAGAACGAGTGTTTCTGGGTGCGGTCTAAAATTCAAGATGGCTGCCAATGGCCATTTTGTACCAAAATTAGGTCTAATGAGTTTTTTGTACACAACTTCTATACGGCTCAGACTAGAGGCCATATTTATGAACCAATCTTTACGAAACTTCTTGGGTACCTTTGTTATCACCGTGGGATGAGAGCGAGTGTTTTTGGGTGTGGTCCGAAATTCAAGATGGCCACCAGCAGCCATTTTGTACCAAAATTAGTGCAATCAGTCTTTTGTACAGAACTTCTGTATGAAAGTTCTGATTTGAATAAATTTTTGTATGAATGTTTAGTAACATGGAATACATCACATATTGTAGGGGTTTTTTTTTCGTGCAGAAATTACGCAAATTAGATGAACTTTGATTTATTCAGTGCTACTTACACAATGTAAGTACACGTGTCAATACGGCTCAGGGTAGAGGCTGTATTTATGAACCGATCTTCACAAAACTTCTTGGGTACCTTTGTTATCACCTTGGGACGAGAATGAGTGTTTCTGGGTGCGGTCCAAAATTCAAGATGGCTGCCAGTAGCCATTTTGTACCAAAATTAGGTCCAATCAGTTTTTTGTCACAAGTTCTATACAGCTCGTATTTATGAACTGATCTTCACAAAACTTCTTGGGTACCTTTGTTTTCACCTTGGGACAGGAACGAGTGTGTTTTGGGGTGCCTTCGTTATCACTGTGCTATGAGAACAAATATTTTGGGGTTCAGTCAGACCCACTCTGGGACTCAAAGATTTCTTTTCTAGTTTAGCATCTGACTGTCACCCACCTTGACAATACTTTACCTATACATTTGTTACAGGCAACGGTCAGTATTTATGTACAGACCATTACAATACTTATATGTACCTTTATTATCAGGTCATTACCTAGATGTTTGTCATTGCTGTGTCACATACTATACATGTACATGTCTTTGTCTTGACAAGTTGAGCTACAGTGTCATTGACACTTTCATATTATTTATATTGTGAGTGTTGGTAAGAAATTATTAGGATATTTGTTTTCAGGTATTTTTAAAGAAGGCGAACTCTGTCTGGAAAGTGTCACTACAGTGATCAATTTCTCCCTTACCAATATCTGGATAGAAATCATTTTCAAAGTAATCAAACTTGTATGATCATTTATCCCCAAAATTACTTTACAGGACGAATCATCCCGGACGAATCGCGCGGTTCGATAATGTATTTTGGACCAATCATCCCAAGATGAATTGATTTTGGGCTGTAATGTCCCGGAGCCATTAAAAGCTACTAATAGGCGAGTGTGGATAAAAATGCGTGGAGGCCAGTTTGGGTAAAATTGTGGAGGCCGGTATGGGCAAAATTGCGGAGGCCGGTTTAGTTGGAGGCCGGTTTGGGTGTAATTCTATTATATGGGTAGAATGATGGTTTGATGAGAGAGAACTGTTTTCCTACAGTTTATTGGAGAGTGCTAGCAAAATGGTCCAGTATACCACAAGAGTGCAGGCGATTTTTTTGAGTCTGAATTCGGATGGGAAATCGAATCGCCGATAGAGATACTGCAAGGATCTGTCCCATTTTGTTGATAGAATCTTGGCAATCGAGCAAAAAATAAAATCTTGGAAAAATCCTCTGTTGATGACAAATATATAGACCATACATTGCTTGCTTGTTCCAAAAAGGCAGAAACAATTACACTAATTTCATTAGTTGAGTTTTTAAAAAAAAACAAAACATGTAAATTCTATCTCTATAAATTGCGTTGATTCATATGGATTAGTGAAAAATAATCTACGCCTCATACAACAAAGTGATGTCAGAAGAGTATTTTTTGGCTTTTCCCTCTGCAAAAGACTATTGTTTTTCTATGGATAATTATTATTATTTTTTTTAGTCTTTTCCCTCTGGAAAAGACTATTGTTTTTCTACGTATTATTATTAGGCTTTTCCCTCTGGAAAAGACTGTTGCTTTACTACGGATTATTTTATTTATTTTCTTTTTCTCTACACATTTTGTTTGTACGATTCAGAAGCCATTTTGAACCGATTTACACACAGTTTTGTACATGCATAGAGTGGCACAAAATCTAAAAATGTACCAAAGCGGATTTTTCGATTTAACTCTTATTTTGCCAGAATTGCCAAAAAACTGTCAAAAGTTAAAAAATTTATAGTAATTTATATATTTTTTATACTTACCAATGACCCAGACTTAGCTGGTGCTAAACTCTTTAATTCAGGGCCAAACACAAATTTTGTCCCCCCAATCCCCAAAATTTGCATCAAAAACCGAAAATTACATGTCCTATATGGTCCTCCATACATTTACTCCTCTGCGCATGCGCAGTGTCAAGGAGGTCTCGAAATTGGCGCCAATTATCATTCTTACAACCAGTGCCTGGTAAGCGTTATGTACTCAGCGGGGAGGTATGAGTTCCCAACTCCTGGGAGGGCCATCCCCGTCTGGGTCATTGGTAAGTATAAAAAATATATAAATTACTATAAATTTTTTAACATTTTTATACTGTACCAATGACCCAGACTTAGCTGAATAGTGAATAGGCTGGAGGGCCTAGGACATAGAGAAAAATCCAGTAAGCTCAATTATCTATAACAGAATATCCCCTCCAGGAGAAAAGGAGAGATAGGCTTTACATGTATCTTTCTTATTTATATTAAAGAAGAAAGACACAATACCGAATAGTAATTGAGCATAATAATAATCCATGATCTCTATTAACATCCAGTATAACCCTTTATACTAATATTTTTAAAGGCAAGCCAATAAATAAAAGAAGTCCAGAGAAATGAGACTCTTTATATTCATTAAAAGTGTCCGAGGATTGTATATTAACACTCGTTTGATACATGACATATACAAATGCTTCACACCGAGCTACACTTTAAAAATATTACATGGATGAGTAAACATTAGCTTTACACTTTAAAACCATCCCGGTACCGACTCGGAATTACTGACTCTAGAGGAGGTACTCCTTTGCTTTTCACTATAAAGCAGGTGTCCTAAGGGAACACCTCTCCCCTCCCCCCCCCCCCCCCCCCCCCCCCTTTCCCTTCTCCTTGCCCTGGGTCAAATTCCCCAGAGCGAAGAG
This sequence comes from Pictodentalium vernedei, assembly GCA_031216915.1. Lineage (NCBI taxonomy): Eukaryota > Metazoa > Mollusca > Scaphopoda > Dentaliida > Dentaliidae > Pictodentalium > Pictodentalium vernedei. Next base: position 380,390,305 of record CM062295.1, read on the forward strand.
GGCAGCAGGACAGAGTCAATGCCGGAACAGAAAGCCTACATAACTATAGTTGCAACTGTTTAGTGAACAATATTTTGAGCAACTGATAACAGACCTAAACAATGGAGGTCTCCAGAAATGGACTCAGTATTTCTGAGATAGAATTTAGTGAAAGTGAAAGGTTGAGACCAATATGCAGCCTTCATTAAATCAGTAATAGCAATACAATTAGCATAGGCCCAAGAAGTAGAAAGAGCTCTTACTTCATGAGCTGAGATCTTGAGTGCCGACTGCTGAGAAGAAGATAATTTTTCATAAGCAGTACGAATAGTTAATTGAATCCATCCAGCAATAGAATGAACCATAATATCCTTTCTATTAGGCATCAAAGACAGAATGAAATGCTTACATTCCTTTCTGATGAACTCAGATCTATGTTTGTAAATACGTATTGCTCTAACAGGACAAAGTAAAGGCCTACGCCCATCAGATGATGGAAAGGCCTTAATAACAACAGGTTCAGGATACTTATTAGGAGCCTGATTCTTAGCCAAAAATCCAACATTGGTGGTAAAGGTAATAGTATTACCAACACTACGGTAGTGAGAATCATCCACAGATAGTGCATGAAGCTCACTAACTCTTCTAGCAGAAGAGAAGGCTAAGAGAAAAGCTGTCTTATATGTTAAGAATTTGAAGTCCACTGTGTCAAGAGGCTCAAAAGGCGCTTCTTTTAGCTTAAGAAGAACCAAATTCCACTTGGGAATTAATCTAAGGATTCTAGGTCTATTTATCGAAAAATTTCTAACTAATTTAAATAAAGAGACATTAGTTCCAATCACTAAGCTATCATGACGTGTATAGGTATCGGATAGCATAGACATGTAACCCTTAATGGTGATAGGCTGCAGTTTAATCTCATCAAACAAGTATACTAGAAAGTTTGCAATGTCAGGAATGGAAGGATCATAAATATCTATGGAATGATCCCCACACCACTGATGAAAGACCTTTCACTTAGCAGCATAGTTTAGCGAAGAGGAGGTCCTCCTACAGTTAGAAATCGCGTCCACTGCTCTTCCTGTAAAATGTTTTCTGTGCAAGAAGGACCGCACAACGGAAATACATGAAGGTTTACACCTTGCGGATTGTGATGGAGGATGCGCGATTTCCCCTGCGAAAGAAGATCTTCCCGTTGAGGAAGCTTCCTCGGTATGCGTGAAGACACTAGCGAGCGCAACAACTGACTAATTTCGCTCTGGTTAACGGCAGACAAACGAGATTGTTGTGCGTCTCGAAGCTCATCCCCAGGTGGGTCAATGACTTGGACGGCACCAGATCCGACTTCTCTTCGTTTACTATGAAACTGAGACGACGGAGCAATAGGAGCAGATTCTGCATATCGTTCTGAAGCGTTAACTCGTTGCCGTACCTCTGAAGAATATCATCCAGGTAAGCCGACGTTACCGCAGATGAATGAGCTCGGAAATAAGTCATTACCGAGTTCATTACTCGAGTGAAAGCCCAGGGCGCTAGATTCAGACCAAAGCACATCACTCGGAACTTATAAACAACACCTAGGACAGCGAAGCGAAGATACTTTCTGAACGCCGGATGTACCATGATGTGAAAGTACGCATCCTTGAGGTCTATGCTCGCAGCATAGTTGTTCACTCGAATGCTCGCTCTGACCGATCGAATGGTCTCCATAAAAAATTTTGGAGCCACTATCAGCTTGTTTATCCAGCTTAAATCTATCACTGGACGGAACGAGCCGTCTGGTTTCGGAACCAGAAAGAGATGGCTCTAGAAACCTGGAGATTCCTGGTTTTCTATGACCTCTATCGCGTTCTTCTTTAAAAGAGACTGGACTTCTGATAGAAGTGCCGTTCTTTTCTGAAAATTTGACGGAAGCTGAGTCCATCTTGGACTTCGAGTTAACAGAGGTTTGCCTTTGAAGGACAGTTTTAGTCCTTCCGAAATAACCCCTTGAATCCAAGGGGCCTCCGTAATTGATTCCCAATTGCTTGAGAAACTCGACCCACCGGAACGCGACAGAGGTCTAAACCTCCTGGATCTGCGAGGCTTGCAGGAGGAGAAACTACGTCCTCTGCCACCCGCACCTCGCCCTGTCGGCCTAGGGGCATCTGACCGGTAATTTCGGCCAGCGTTACGGTCCCTACTCGAGTCGCTACTCTGACGGTCTCTAGAGTAAGACCTAGAGGACGCATAGGAACCTCTATAGGAACTTCCCTTGGATGAACTCGTCCCAGAAGTCCCTGGCCTACTCCTTTCTGCTGGTTCCGACTTCTTGGAAGCAGACTTAAAAAGCAGAGAGTCAGAAGCTTTCTTAGTTTATCATATATTGCAGAAAGCTTGCCGCTGAAGAGAAACTCTCCGGAGACCGGAGCAACTCTAAGAGAGTTTTTCACCTTACTGTCCACGCTTGTGGAAGTAGCTAGGGCCGCATCACGTCTAGCTAACTCCAGATTCGCCACTGAAAGGGTGGAGTTATACGTGGAAAAAGCTATGGCCCTGGACAGAACTCTTAAGGACGTCTGTACCTCTTGGAATTCTGGTCCTTCAAAGCATAATGACAACGCTCTAGTAAGGTGATCTGCGTATGAAAGAGCATCTAAACTGGCTCTGTTAGACGATATTGTCGTTTCCATCGTTGACGAAGGATGTGACATAGACGACGGCATGGATATTTCAAGGTCTTCAGCCTAGTTGTCTAAACGCAGAGGAACTCTCTGGATGCCCTGACCTGCTGTATCAAATTTATTCTTTTGATTGATGAAAGGCAGTTGCAGAGCAGAGGCCTGTAGGAAGGCTGACCTGCCCGTCTTGCTGGCAAGTTTGTCAATAGCGTCATCTAATGATTCAAATATCCGAAAGACATTCCTGGACTGTGACGGAAATTCCGGGACAATGTCCCTAAACCGATTAAAAAAGTCGGTGTCCAGTGGCGCTATCACCCTCCTATCTGGCTGTGCAGCATTTTGGTCCGGCAGAACAACTTCTGGAAGGAAATGCCGGATGAACTCTACGGCTATTTTGTGTTGTTCCGAAAGGGAAATATCTAACTCATCGGAATCCCTTTCGCCATCCTGCTGGATCTCTTGGAAATCTTGGTCGTCCGCACCTGATCCAATGGCGGAACAAACCGAACCAGCTTCGTCTGAAACTTCATGCTCTGACAGAGGCTCAGTCGGTTGCTGGGATGCTGCAATGATCTTTGCTATCTGTGCTAGCACGTCCGTTACGGAGGCCTGGGGAGCCGCAGCCTTACAGGATTTAGCCGCCGAAAGCTCCCTGGACGTTGCATCCTGCATACATCTTTTATGCGAACGTCCAGATGTAGAAGGCCTCGTATCCCTGGCTACCGGATGGCGTGACCTGGTCGCCATCGAATCCCTGGTCGGCGAAGCTGACTGTATTTCACTTGTCATGTAGCCAAGGTGCAGTCTTGTGTGTTGCCGTGAGGATGAGGAAGCCTTACAGGTAGCCTCGCCGGACTGCCTATATACCTGAGCGTCCCGAGCGGCGTACATATGCTCCGACTGCGTAACGCTACGAACTACAACTTCTGTTCCCAGATGCTGCTGTATGAGAGAGGGACCCCTCTCACTTGCAGCTCGTGCCGAGCTGGACAAGCTAAAGACCGGACTATCAGGCTTCCTCCGATCCATCCTCCTTTCTGTCGTCACTGGGTGTGCACGTGGAAGTTTTATAGTGCTTCCAACACCTGACTCTCTCTCCTGGACCGCAGCGGACGAACCTGGGTGCTGACCCATTCGGTGAATGGACGCGACACTGGGCGAGCTAGCGGACGTTAACCCCTTCGAATACCTCTCGAGTAATTGATGGATCTCCATGAGCACTTTTGTCGCTAGCTCTTCGCTTGTATGTGACGACGGAGGCACACTTCTGGACGATATCACCCTGTTCTTGTTCCTCTGAAAAAGAGAGTGAAAGACTAGAGTGACCCTGCGGAGAGAGGGCCGGTCTGACCCTCTCTCCGGTAACAACATACCGTGACACACGTTTTCAAGTTTGTCATCCCATTTGTAACATACAGAACAAAGATCAGTGCGAGTACATAGAGTACAATTAATACAGAGATCATGAGAATCATAGGAAGATTTCCTCCTATTACAATTTGAACAATAATCATTCATTGTGAAAAAAGGTAAACAATCATTGTACTCGCACTAATCCTTGAAATAAAGATACATAATAAAACAATCCATTATAATCATTACGAAATAATGATTCGAAAAGAAAAAAAAATTTCAAAAAACAAAATTTTTCAGAAGAGCGCAAGTTCCCAATGGGAACCCTGAGCCCAATGGATCCCAAAAGAGCCTAAGTGTGGACAAAAATTTAAATTCATTTTGAAAAAATTAATGTAACACTTATGGACAATATTAATGTATCTTACTATGAAATAAGTGATGTAGAAGACAAGTAATCACTATCAGCAGTAACTGTTGTCAATCTAAGCAAAAGTGTCAACAAACCGGAAACATGACTCCAGGCACTGAAAAAATCTGACCCGAAATCAGTTACCAATTTAAAACACTATCTGATGCAGAACAGAGGCTTCCAGAGAAGAAACTGCAGAACATCAGATGGTAGATGCAGACCAAAACGCCTAAACACCCCTAGGGTGAGGACGTAAACATGGGGAAAAAACAGAAAAAATTCTGTTACCAAGCCAAAACTCCCAAGAAATTTTAGTAATAAACATTACAAAATATAAGCCAAAACATGGGAGAATAGCTAGGGGGGAATATAGGAAAGGGAGAGAGGAAACACTGATCAAACAATGGTACCTTCATAGCAAGAATGACAACAACAGGGCCATGCCTCGAAAATTGGCAACATGAAATAATTTTGTAAAATAATTATAAGTTACAGCCCTGAACATTTTCTTGCACTATTTTTTCCTCTCCTCCTTATATTTCCTCTTTATTTCCACCATTTCTCTCATCAAAATGTGTCTGGCATCATGAAAATTGAGATTTGGAAGCACAAATAACAGAGAAGTGTAACTATTTTGAGGGCCAAACAAAGAATGATAATTGGCGCCAATTTCGAGACCTCCTTGACACTGCGCATGCGCAGAGGAGTAAATGTATGGAGGACCATATAGGACATGTAATTTTCGGTTTTTGATGGAAATTTTGGGGATTGGGGGGACAAAATTTGTGTTTGGCCCTGAATTAAAGAGTTTAGCACCAGCTAAGTCTGGGTCATTGGTACAGAAAAAAATTTAGGTTTTATAGGCACTTTCTCGAAATGTGTCTTGTAAATTTTTTTAAACATTCATCATTGTTAGACCTGTCTGTGACACCACCATTCATATACAAGAGGTATTAGGTAGTGCATATGATAACCCTCCACAGACTGCCAGACAACTAAATTTTGATTAAATGGGCTGTTTTCAGGCCAATAAAGCACCCAAACCATACACGAGAGATAAACATAATTTCATTTATTGGAAGTGGAATTCAGTGTGGATCATTTTTGTAAGTAATAAGGGTATTAAAAAAAAATCGTTAAACCGTTTTGGACTGGTTAAACTGCAATACCCCTCAAAAGCTCAAAAATGCATGTTTTCTGTGTATTTCTCTGAATGAGTCTTCTAGATTTTGAAGAAAAACTGGCCATGCGCAGGTCTTGGTGTGACAATAGAAGTTGAATGGATGAAATACTTCGGTGAGCATTTGTTAACCCTCCACAGGCTGCTAAAGGTCAAAATTGTGATAAAATGGTCTGTTTTTGGACACCAACAGCACTTAATGGGTATGCCACAAAGAAAAGTGCTTTATTTTATTGAGCGCAAAATTTATACAGAAATATTTTTATAAGTAGTAACAAAAGTCAAAGTCTTAACCCATTTTGTGCAGGCTAAAGAGAGATACCCCTTAAAAGCTTAAAATTCCCATCTTCTGTGGATTTCTCTAAAAACATCTTGTAGGTTTTCAAGAAAAATTGACTATTTGCAGGTCTTTGTGTGACATTACAAGTTGCATGGACAAAATATTCCGGTGAGCATTTATTTACCCTCTACAGACTGCCAAGCATGGTAATTTTGTTGAAATGGGCTGTATTTTTATACTGTACCAATGACCCAGACATAGCTGGTGCTAACTCTTTAAAATATAGGGCCAAACACAAATTTTGCCCCCAATCCCCAAAATTTGCATCTAAAACCAAAGAAAACATGTCCTGAATGGCCCTCCATACTTCACCTCTACTGCGCATGCGCAGTGTCAAGGACGTCCCGAAATTGGCGCCGTTAATCATTCTTTGTTTGGCCCTTCATCAGTTACCATCTGACTGATCTTTGTGCTTGTAAATCTCAGTTTAAATGATGCCAGACACATAATTATTAGAGAAATGGTGATTCTAAGGAGGATATAGAAGGAGGAGAGGAAAAATGAGTGACAGAAAATAATCAGGGCTGTAACTTAAAATTTTTTAATGAAATTATGTTAAGTTACCAATTTCGAGGCAAGAGCCTGTTGTTGTCATTCTTGTTATCAAGTTACACTGCTTGTTCAGTGTTTTCCTCTCTCCCTTTCCTTTAAGACCCCCCCTAGCTATTCTCCCATGCTTTTGACATATTTTCTGTAATATTATTACTAAAATTTCTTGGGAGTTTTAGCTGGATAACAGAATGAATTCTGTTCTTTTCCCCTGTTTACGTCTTCACCTATGGGTGGTTAGGCGTAGTTTTCTGCATCTACCATCTGATGTTCTGCAGTTTCTTCCCTGGAAGTCTCTGTTTTGCATCAGATAGTGTATTATTGGTAACTGATTTCGGGCCAGGGTTATCAGTGCCTGGAGTCTTGTTTCTGGTGTTTTTACACTTCTTGTTTACATTGACAACAGCCCTCTGTGTGAGGGGGGATTTCTTGAAAATAATATCTTCATGTTAGTTTAATCATTACTAGATACATTATTATTGTTCGTAAGTGTTGCATTAATTTTTTAAAATATTTAAAAAATTTTTGGCCACACTTAGGCTTGGGATCCATTGGGGCTGAAACGTTACTTTTCAGAAACTTGGACTTTTCTGAAAAAATATTTTTTCAAAATTTCTTGATTTCAATTATTTTTTCTATGTTAATGGATCATGTTATTATGTATTTTGATTGTCAGGGGTTGGTGCGAGTACTAGGACTTTGTTTTCTTTTCACATTGAAAGGATATTGTTCAATTGTAATTAGAGGAAATCCCTCTGACTTTCATAATCATTGTATAAATGTAGTCAGTGTACTCTCACTAACTCCTGTTCTGTATGTGTTAATTCGATGACAACATGGGAAGCATGTGTCACGGTATGTTAGTGGGGAAATGGCCATTCCGGTCCTTTCCCCGCAGGGTCACTCTAGTTTATCAATCTCTATTTCAGACGATCAAGAACAGGGTGATGTATCCGTGTTGTCTTCCAAAAGTGTGCCTCCGTCGTCACAATTAATGAAGAGCTAGCGGAAAAGTGCTCATGAAAATACGTCAATTGCCTAAGAGGTCCCTAGTAGGATCGACGGCCTTTGACGTCAGCTAGCTCGCCCGGTGTAGCATCCATTCATCGAATGGTTCGGCAGTCGGGTTCGTCCGTTGCGGTCCAGAAGGAGTTTTGGGTGATGCGAGCACTATAAATCAACCAAATGCACACCCAGTGACGGCGGATTAGAGGAGAGAACGGAGGAAGCCTTTTAGTCCGGTTCCTAGCTCGTCCAGGTCCATCCGGACTGCGAGCGAGAGAGGCCCCTCTCTCGTACAACATCTGGCCCCAGATGTTGTGGTACAAAATGTTTCGCATTAGGAGCATACGTCCGCCGCTCGGGATGCTCCGTTAGATAGACAGCCCGGAGAGACTATCAATAAGGCTTCCTCATCCTCATGGTAGCGCACACGACCGCTCTTGGCTACGTGACCTCGGATATCCAGTCAACTTCGCCAATCAGAGAATCCTCGGTGACCAGGTCACGCCATCCGATAGCCAGGGACACGAGGCCTGGAGACTCCGGACGTTCGCATAAGATAGTATGCGAGAGTCAACGTACACGGAGCTTCCAGTGGCAAAGCATCGTAAGACCGCTACTGCACAGGCCTCGGTGACGGACATGCTATCCCAAATAGCACAACTTATCGCAGCATCCCAGCAACGACAGAATCTCTGTCACATCATGTAATATCCGACGACGCTGGGTCGGGATGCTCCGCGGAAGCACGGACGTCCGAAAATTTTATACGGTCTGACGGGATGCCGAAAGGGATTCGGAGGATTTCGAGCTTTCCCTTTCGGAACAACATAAGCTACTGTATATGTCATCCGACTTCATCTTCTAGAGGTTCTTCGTCGGACCAGAATGCTGCGATGCCGGATAAGAAACTGATAGCGTCGGTGGACACAGAAATTTTTGGTTCGGTTCAGGGACATCGTCCCTCAGTTCCGACACAGTCCAATAATGTCTCAGAAACTTTCGATTTATTGAACGACGCTATATATATTTTTTATATGCTTGCTATTTACAAGCATGTCTGGTTTCTTGTTTGCAAATTTACTGAGATGTCTTTCAAAAGTGTGCCTCTGTCGTCATAGTTAATGAAGAGCTAGCGGCAATTAGTGCTCATGGAATACGTCAATCGCCTAAGAGGTCCCTAGTAGGATCGACGGAGTTGTCATTCGCTAGCTCACCCGGTGTAGCGTCCATTCATCGAATGGTACGGCAGTCGGGTTTGTCCGTTGCGGTCTAGGAAGGAGATTTGGGTGTTGCGAGCACTATAATAGACTTTAGTACACACCCAGTGACGACGGATTAGAGGAGAGATCGGAGGAAGCCTGTTAGTCCGGTTCCTAGCTCGTCCAGGTCCGTCCGGGCGCCGAGCGAGAGAGGTCCCTGTCTCGTACAACAACATATGGGACCGGATGTTGTGGTACAGACATTTCGCATTCGGAGCATAAGTCCGCCGCTCGGGACGCTCCTTTATATAGACAGTCTGAATGACTGTCGATAATGTTTCCTCATCCTCACAGCAGCGCACACGACCGCACATTGGCTACGTGACCTCGAGTATCCGGCCAGCTTCGTCATTCAGTGATTCCACGGCAAACAGGTCACGCTATCCGGTAGCCAAGGGACACGAGGCCTGTACACTCCGGTCGCTCGCATAATAGAAGTATGCACGGGGTAACGAACACGGAGCTTCCAGTGGCAAGGCATCGTAAGACCGCTTCTCCACAGGCCTCAGTGACGGACCTGCTATCCAAAATAGCACAGCTTATCGCAGCATCCCAGCAAACGACGGATTCTAGGTCGGATCAGGAATAATCCGACGGCGCTGGGTCGGTGCGCTCCGCTGTTGCATCAGGTACGGACGACCGAACACTTCATAGGGTCCGACAGGATGGCAAAAGGGATTCGGACGATTTCGAGCTTTCCCTTTAGGAACAACAGAAGCTGCCATACATTTCTTCCGGCGTTATCTTCCAGAGGTTGTTCCGTCGGACTACTTTGCTGCGATGCTGGATAAGAGACTAATAGCGTCATTGGATACGGAGTTTTGGATCGGTTCAGGGACATTGTCCCTGAGTTGCCGACGCAGTCCAATAATGTCATGAGAACATTCGAATTATTGAACGACGCTATATATAAGCTTGCTACCAAACATGCTAGTCTAGTTTCTTGTCCGCAATGCTCTATTCTGCCTTTCATCAATTCTAGGAAAATAAATTTTTATTGGCAGAACTGGGCATATCGAGAGTTCCTATGCGTCTAAGACAGCGAGGCTGAACACTGGGAATTATCTTTTTTGCCGTCTATGTCAATTCCAACCACGACGTTGGAAACGACAATGATGTCTAATAGACTTAACTTAGATGCTTTATCATACGTAGACCACCTTACTGAGGCGTTATCATTACGTCTTCAAGAGAAAGAATTCCAGGATATGATCCTCAATGAGATTTCTTTCAGGGGCAGTAGTTTTCCACGTATAACTCCGCCCTTCAGTGGCAACCTGGAGTTGGTTAGACGTGACGCAGCCCTAGCTACATCCACGCGTGTGGATAGTAAGGTGAAGAACTCTCTCAGAGTCGCTTCGGTCTCGGAGAAGCTTCTCTTCGACGGCAACCTTTCAGCAATCTTTGAATTGCTCGATATACACGTTCTCTTGTCAATCAAGTGTAACAAGAGATTCAGACATGGGCAAACATTCGGTGGTTGACTCAGAGAGTTCCACTGTAGTTGCCGGATCCGAGTTTTTCGATTATGACGGATGCCAGTCAAACAGGTTGGGACACAATTTTGATCCCAACGGATTCGAAGTGCCAGGGTCTTTGGGTTCCGCAGTTTTTAGGCAAGCACTTAACTTCCAAGAAATGATATTATTTTGGCTTGCACTACGTCATTGGATGAACATTATTCAGAAACGCATGTCCAAATCCTGTCCGATAATACGACAGTAGTTGCATATATCCGGAACCAGGGAGGCACTCATTCGGTTCCGTTATTGATTTTAACGGAAAGAATCCTTCTGTTTGTTTTAGAACACCAAGTTCTGTTTTGGTCCGTCATATTCTGGGTCGTCTGATCGTATTAGCAGACTCCCTTTCACGTAAGGGTCGTTTGTTGCCGTCAGAATGGACTATCAACAAACAGGTATTCAATCAGATTTGCTACCAATGGGAGCGCCCAGTGATAATTTATTTGCGACACAACTCTCCAATCAATTGCAGACGTATGTTTCACCGTGCCCGGATCCCCGAGCATATGTAGTTAACGCTCTATCGATCTAGTAGGACGGGATGATAGGATATGCGTATCCTCCAGCGCTGTTGATTCAGCAAGTATTGCTGGGATTATACATTCACAATACAATTCTGTTGGTAGCATCTCTGTCTCCACAGAGACGGTGGATGAATTTACTTAGATGTCTGCTGTGGGACTTACCGCGGAAACTTCCTTCACGAGAGGATCTTTTTTCGCTGGGGAAATCGTGTCAACTTCATCACAACCCGCAAGGTCTCAACCTTCACGTATTCCATTGTACGGTCCTTCTTGCATGGCAAGCATTGTACAGGACGAGCAGTGGATGCGATTTCTAACTGTAGGAGGACCTCCTCTTCGCTATACTCTGCGGCTAAAGTGGAGGGTTTTCCGTCGTTGGTGTAGGGATCTTTATGTTGATATTTTTGATTCCTCCATATCAGACATTGCAAACTTTCTAGTATACTTGTTTGACGAGATCAACTGCAGCCAGTTACTTTTAAAGGTTATAGGTCTATGTTATCTGATACCTATGCACACCATGATAGTTTACAATTGAGCCTAATGTCTCTTTATCTAACTTAGTTTGAAACTTTTCGATAATAGACTTAGAATCCTTAGATTAATTCCTATACGGAATTTAGCTTGGGTTCTTATTAACTAAGCAACCATTTGAACCTCTTGAGACAGTAGTTTCAAATTCTGGCCTTTTAAGGCAGCAATTCTCTTAGTCTTCTCTTCTGCTGAAGAGTCAGTGAGCTTCATGCACTATCGGTGGACGATTCTCACTTTCGTAGTATCAGAAACTCTGTTTCCTTTACTACTAATGTTGTATTTTTGGTTAAGAATCAGGCTCCTAATAAATATCCGGAACCTATTGTTTTTAAGGTCCTTCCGTCTTCAAACGGATATAGGCCTTTACTCTGTCTGGATAGACCTTTATGTATTTATTAACAGATCTCAGTTTAGCAGTAAGGACGTAAAGCTTCTTCTGGCTCTGATGCCTAATAGAAAGGTCATTACAGTCCATTCTATTTCTTAATGCATTCAATTAACTATCGGTACTGCTTAGGATAATCTATCCTTAAGTCAGCAGTCTGTGCTTAAGATTTCGGCTCATGAAGTAAGAGCTCTTCTTCATCTTGGGCTTACGTAACTAGTGTTGCTATTATAGATTTTAAATAGGTTGCATATTGGTCTCAGCCATCCACATTCACAAATTTTTATCTCAGAAATATCGAGTCCATTTCTGGAGGCCTGCATTATTTAGGTCCATTATCGGCTGCTCAGAATGTCGATCACATAACAATTGCAACTATAGCTATGTAGGCTTTATGTTCCGGCAGTGACTCCGTCCTGCTGCCCTCTTCGCTCTGGGCTATTTGACCCAGGGCAAGGAAAAGGGGGGGGGGGGGGAGGGTGTTCCCTTGGGTTACCTGTTTTATTATGAAAACAAGGGGATACCTCCTCCGGAGTCAGTAATTCTGAGCTGTTAGCTGGGATGGTTTTTTAAGTAAAATTCATTCATGTCATAGTTTTAAAGTATAGCATTTGAATATGTCACGTGTCAAACGGGCGTTATTATACTATCCTCGGACACTTTTTAAAGAGTATAAAGAGTCTCAATTCTCTGGACTAACTTTATTTATTGGCTTACTTTAAAATAATTAGTATAAGAATTATACTGGATATTAATAGAGAATATGGATGTTATGATGCTCAATTATAGAAGGTATTGTGTCTTTCTAATTTACCATAAATAAGAAAGGTACATGTGAAGCCTAATTCTCCTTTTCTCCTCCAGGAGATGACTCTATTTTATATAGTTGAGCTTATTGGATTTTCCTCTAATTTCCTGGGCCCTCCACCCTTTTTACTATTCAGCTATGTCTGGGTCATTGGTACAGTATAAAAATCTTAAAAAATTTATAGTAATTTATATATTTTTTATACTTACCAATGACCCAGACGGGGATGGCCCTCCCAGGAGTTGGGAACTCATACCTCCCCGCTGAGGACATAGCGCTTACCAGGCACTGATGGTAAGATTGATTAATGGCGCCAATTTCGGGACGTCCTTGACACTGCGCATGCGCAGTAGAGGTGAAGTATGGAGGGCCATTCAGGACATGTCTTCTTTGGTTTTAGATGCAAATTTTGGGGATTGGGGGGCAAAATTTGTGTTTGGCCCTATATTTTTAAGAGTTAGCACCAGCAATGTCTGGGTCATTGGTAAGTATAAAAAATATATAAATTACTATAAATTTTTTAAGTTTCGGGCACACACAGCACCTAGAGATGAGCCGATTAGTAAAATGCCCCATCAGATGAATGCCGATTATTTTAGACAACAATCGGCCGATACCGAATGCCGATGTCAGATGGCTTCTTTATTATTCAAGCTTACTGCAGAAGCTGGCTGATTTACAGTAATCAGGATTTAATTTACGTGCCATTAATCACCATCAACCCGGAAGATAACACACTTTTAATACTCACTTAAATAAGTTAAATAACAGACATCAAAGGGTTAATTTTATGTCAATAAAGCACCATCAGTGCAGCATATTTTCGATTTAAAATAAACAGCTAACAGCTGAGCCGAGAAGGTATCTAAAGCCGTCGTTGGAATGACATGTTTTAAAGTAAGAATTTCTTTTCAGTAAACCCATATATAGGATTGTGTTACACGAGTCATGACGTTTCACTGCATTATCTATTTTTATCACGTGCTCCACACATTTCTTCGTGTTGATAAATCCCACCCCGAATGGCCCGATATTAAACTTATTGCACCCAAACCTCTCACAGTTAACACAGATTACTAATCTGGAGGAATTATCTGTCCAATATGGGAATAAAGAATGCCAATATATATTTAATGAGACGATGAGCATGGTTGAAAGAAATATTGCAACATTTTGCAGAATGCAGTACAGTTTGGGCAGTGAAGAGCGCCCGTATTCACATGATGGATAAAAAACAACTTGGTACACAGTTACACAATCAAAATCTTTAATATAATATTCTGCCTTTTCTTTTCTTTCCTGAACCATCACTTACCTGATATCAGTAACAGACGAGTGACGTACCGATCACTTGCCACTGGTTGTCCCATGAAGGGGAGGAAAGTTCATTACAGATAATCCATAACACTTTCACTTTCACTGAGTTTCAGACCATCGGTGAGGGCCGATGTTGAACCTTCGGGTGCTGATAGGCACTTATCGGCCCAGTGCTGATGTTATACCGATTAATTGTCTCATCTCTAACAGCACCCAATGTATACACGAGAGATAAACATAATCTCCTTTGTGGGAAGTGGAATTCACCAAGGACCATTTTTGTAAGTAATAAGGGTATTCAAAAAACCAAGCATTAACCCCTTTTGGGGTGGTTAATAGCGATAGCTTAAAAAATTCATGTTGTCCCTGGATTTCTTTACAAACATCTTGTAGGTTTTCAAGAGAAAATGGCCATTGATAGGTCTTGGTGTCACATTACCATTTGCAAGGATAAAATATTCCGGTAAGCATTCGTTAACCCTCCATGGGCTGCTAAATTCAAAATTTTGAAAAAATAGTCTGTTTTTGGACATCAACAACTTCAAATGGGAATGCCACAGAGAAACATAATTTCTTTTAGCGGATGCAAAACTGGTAGGGAAAAATTTTTGTAAGTAGTAAGGGTATTCAAAATCAAGGTCTTAACCCATTTTTGACTGGTTAAGGAGATTTTCCCCCTTAAAAGCTTAAAATTCCCGTTTTCTGTGGATTTCTCCAAAAAATCTAGTAAGTTTTCAAGAAAATTGACCATTTGAAGGTCTTGGAGTGACATTACAAGCTGCATGGGCGAAATATTCCGGTAAGCATTTGTTAACCCTCCAGAGGCTGCCAAGCATTGACATTTTTGGGCACCCATAACTCCCAATTTGTACCTGCGAGATAAACATAACCTCCTTCATTGGAAGTGGATTTCACCGAGGATCATTTCTGTTAGTAATGAAGGTATTCACAAAACCAAGCATTAACCTGTTTAGGGCTGGTTAGAGAGTGATACCCCTTAGTCCAGTTGCCAGGTCATGGATGCGTGTTTTGTGTATAAAGTTTTTTTCTCAATGGATTCTGAAAATTAAGGTATCCCGACATCAACATTCAATCGGCTGACCATCTGTCAGCCTTGAGCAATTTTTTTTATAGAGCCCCAAAATTTATACCCAACCCCGAATTTCAGTAAAATACCACTTTTTACTCCGATGTCATTAGATCTCACAAAAATGCGACAGAATCTTCACAATGAGATGCCAATAGCTGAAGGGTTCCGAACACATCACTTAACCATTAACTTCTCCAGAAAAAATCCGAAATGGCAGCCAATATGGCATCTGGAAGTAGCAAATTTATGGATTTTTACCATTTTTTTCGAAATAATCGGCTATAAGTGCCCACTGACTGTCCAGGATTCATTCCTCGTGCATATAAATGATGCAGATTGATAGCTCCATGATATTTGATGACAATCAGGGGTATCAATGGTGTATATGAACGGGAAAATGATTATCAAATCTATGAAGTTAAAAAGTCGTCAAAATAAGATTTTCTGCCATTTAATACAAGAAGTCACAAAAATTGTTAGAAAACTCGGCTTGTGGTTCGTAGACTTGGAGATGTCTCCCCAATTTAGTTCTCAACCTCGATTTATATCATTTACGCATTGGATTCACTATAAAATACCCGAATTTCCACCAAAATGACGCCGGAAGTAGTAAAATTGTGGATTTTGATATTTTTTGCGAATGAAGTCTATACCAGTATGCCCCGGCTGCCAACATACATTTTGCTGGACATAAAAACTATGCAAAATTATAGTGCAATGATATTAACTACATTTTGAGGAATAATGGAAACAAATGAGCAGGAGAAAAACCGATATCGCAGACTATGGAGTGAAAAAAATGTCAAAACTGGATTTCAACCTAATACCAGAAATCCCAAATATGGTCACATAGCCAGCCTGATGAGATGCAGAGTGAGAGATGTTTTATCTACTAAGTATTCAATCTGGAATTTATCAAGAAAAGATCAACATGGTCACCGATATATCCTCATCCTCACGGTCCATCTGGATCATTAGATTGATTCACCGTGACATCAATTGCTGAAACCGTTTGTTCATTGCAACATTCAGTTGTTGCATTACACGCACAGAATATTGTGCATGCGAAGTGAGAGGAATAGCATCCACACCTGCTAGTTTTGCAAGGATGTTTGCTGGAACAGGAACAACGTACCATACGCAAAACAGAGTCGGGGGCCCACCGGTATACCACTTGGTAGAGTTAAGGGTGATAACGTTTTCGAGACTTCATCTCTGACGAATCCGAACTCCCTAGGATCAAGATCTGGTGGAGCTGGGTCTAAGGCATGTTTCCACGTGCATACCTGAAGATGGGCATGTTTTACATTCTCTGTGAATGCTTCGGCGGTTGGGGGCAGGGTACATAAAGGAGGAACTTTTGTGGCACCCTTCTTGCCTATTTGCGATTTCCAAACACTGATTCGTGATTCTGACATGGTGCCCATATCCTTGCAACCATAGCATGAAGATATGAATCGTGTAGCTTGATGAAGTACTTCCGATCAAGGGGCATTGACACAACCAACAGACATTAGAGAAGTTTCGCCGGATCTCAAGACTTTCAACATACGACCTTTTCCAATTCCAAAACAACCACCAACTGTGTCGCAGCCAGAGATAGCATGGGCGGCAAGCAAGTTTGGTTTGATACTTCTATGTTCTTCAACGGTCACTGCAATATCAACAACTGACTTCCCCTTTATTGGGGATTCCATGAACATACTACATGACAGGTTTTGTTCGAGATAGTGATGTAGAAGCACTGTGTATACATCTGTGTCGTCTGCAAGAACTATGACATTGTCGTGGTCATCAGCAGCTCTGATGGCTTGCTGAACGATTATGTTATCTGCTTCTTCGTGCATAGTTTCCATGTCACGCCTCTCAATAACTATACCTCTATCGATTTCAATGGGTGAAGAATCCTGGCCAGTAACAAATAGCGCGTGTTGTTGAGTGTTATCAACAGCAAACTGTGTGTCACGTCTGAAATGATCAACAATAATGCTTATCAACTGTTTCTTATTTTCAGTTACCGTGAGAACCAATTTCTGGGAAGCTAATGGTGACGTTGCGGTCAACGTGAATTTCCGACAACAAGCTTCACCACTTCTTTTTGCCCTAGTCGTACATTTAGTACTGAATTCATTGTATCTTTCAAACTCAAGATATGTATCTCCAACCAATAACCGACGCTTTACATGCTCTTGAAATCGCTGGACAAAATCGTTCACGTTCGGGTGACATAATTTATTGGGAGCAGGCTAATGGGGTATCCAAAGAAGTGCACACCTGTCTATAATAGTGCACGTTGACACATTGATATCAGACTCAGACATGTCGGTGTTTGGAATCATAACTGCGGTATCAGACTTCATGACCGATTTAAATTTGGATATCCGCATGTCACCATTGTCATTGAAAAGAGCTGTTGGAATGGGTGATAACTCGTATGAGAGTATATCATTTATACTAATTTCTCTGGAGCTGGCTTGAAGTCCCATCGCATTGCATCTAACATGGCAGTTGAAATTGTATCTGGATCAGCTGGTGGCATGTCAATCAATGGTAAGTACACAGCCTTTGTCTCTGGTTGAGGGGATTGCCCACTTTGTCGGGATGACCTAGTGTTGTAGCCATTGAACTCAGGACAGTTAGGTTTCGTTACAATATCCTTCAAAAATTCAAGGTCATTCTCCAACACCCTTCGTTCTGCCATGACCATGCGAACCAATACTTGGAGCTGAGGTACTTCTTTGCGGATTAAGCAATGAGGGACTTCTGGCTTCTTTGGTACATCGAACGTTGACTTTTCAGTGTTGTAATCAACTGGTTTGGCCATGTCGAGTTTAGTGACTCTCGGTATCATTGGAGAGGGAGAATCTCTCTTCGTGCTAGGTTGCGTCATCAAAACTGCCAACGAGTGTGTGCTGAGCTTGCCGTTTTGTGAAGATATATCGGCATCAAAGTTATCAACAACAAACTGTATCAACCCATCTTCCAAAGTAGTGATTGTGGTCAGGTTGTTACCCTTTGAGGCCAGTACGGCTGCCGATTTTTTAAACCGTAACAACTCATCATACGTGCATGTTACTCCAAAGTCGTTCAAGGACTTGACCAATTCCTTTGAATCGCGGAGTAATACAGCTAAACTAATTTGCAATGGTGTAGGGACACCTTTGATGGCAGAAGTTATCATATTACCTATCATAAGTGCCGTAAGTGTGTTGTCAAGTTTTGGCGATAAGCTACCAAGAAAGTCTGTTACAGTTTGACTTGAATACTCGAAAAGGGTGGTCTTATCTAAAGTTGACTTGTAATTGTTCCCATCTAGTTCAATGTTTTCGACATCCTTAGAAATTTCTGTGCAAAGAGTGAGTCTTCATGGCCACGGGGACATCATTTTTGAAATCACTATCAATTCTCAGGAGCGAACCCACTCGAGATCTGATTGCAATTATTGTAGCGATTGACGGTGAGCTGTGGAGCAATAATTCTTTGTTGAAGAAATCTGGCAATTTGGAGACAAGGAGCCTCCGAGACAGACTCTCTCCGCCATTTTCAACATAGATTCCATGCAATTCAACAGAACTCCAACTGAGAGAGTTGTCTTTCTTCATAAAATCTAAAACAGCTTGGAGGGGTGTTTCGATATCGGGTGGAGCAACTGATAATGCTGCCGATCTTTTGCTTGCAACGACTGATCTTTCTCCCATGAACGACTGACGACAATCAGAATGGTAGCGAGCGTCAGCTGCGTGCAAATCACTAACAGCCTGATTGACTCTAATGCGGACTTCAATGGACCAATTGTCACGACGGTCGTCGCACTTCTGAATAATTTCCGCTTGCGGTGTGGAGGTACCTTGTTTAATGTGAGTTTGTCAGAAGACATAAGCTGGTCTCCATCTAGAGGGATTCTTTTTATCTTTCTCAACTTTACATTCGCGCCCACAAAATAAGCAATCAACCAAGAAGTTGAAAGTGCTGACGTCTGAACGTCTGGTGATTTTCTTAGGAGGTGGTCCGTCGTTAACTTCCTCATTTGCACCATGCTTTTGCTTAGCTCGTGCCACGTTTCGTGGGTGTATGTATTTATCGATACATTGTCTATGAGCATGGAGCGTGATATCATTGTCGGCCTCGAACCTCGGACGCAAATCAAGACATAGACCGTCGCCATAGATCTCACTATTCGCAATGACCTTCCGTATTCTTGTAGCTAATACTTTGACAAAGCGTTTCTCACTCGAATCAGAGCACTTATAAATATCTGAAAAATAGCACCTTTGAGACGTAATATTCTGACAATTTACTGTAAAGCTTCAAAGAACAAATTAACCGGGGAACTTCACTCGGCCAAAAACGGGTTACAATGTCAACAATAAAGAAACAATAAACGAATTGAATAATTTCAATTGAACAAAATGTGAATAAAAGTGGTAATCTATTATTAATTTAGCCAGTAAGCACGATCGAAACTTATACGAAAACCCAACAATGAATGGAAGCAAAAGTACGTCTTCACACGTTGAGTGATCAGATATCACTGATTTGAATGTGGTGGATTTTTGAACATCCTTACTCGCTTAGTATCAGGTGTAGAAAAGAGCACTGTTTGCTGCGAACAACGCTCTTTATTCGTGTTGTTCAGGAATTTACTGCCTGAGACATCGTAAGAACACCTATCCCGAGTAGTGTGTATGTGATTCCATGACAAAACTCGATCCTCCGTCCGTAACTATTATATATATGACCGTTGGTACAGCTACCAGAAATGTATTGAAATTTTAGCCTCCGTCTGGTTATAGTGTCATTCGGTGAAAGTGCTATATCGATCAAAGTATTCAACACATGGTGCCCATTTTGGTATCATCATGAGCACAAATGGATGCTCCATGATGGCAGAGCATGAACTGGCACAATTAAGATACAATTTGTTTCACAGAATAAACGATTTATGGTGCAACGGAGAAAAAAAGTTAAAATTTCGACATGACGATCCGACACGGTGGCCATATTGGATTTTTGTGTGTCGATATAATTTTGAATTCTGGAGTATATGATACTACAAACCATGCCAAGTGTACAAATAGTAAGGTTTACCGATAAATTTCATGTTAGTAACGAGAATTTACAGAATATTCAAATATAGGTGTTTTCACATTTGGTATCAAATTCGGGGTAGGGTATATACCTTTTCAAGACTCTATAAAAAAATTGCTCAAGGCTGACAGATGGTCAGCCGATTGAATATTGTTCTCAAATGTCTAAATTTGCAAAATCCATCGAGAAATAAACTTTATACGCCAAAACAAGCATTCGTGATTTTCGGGGGTTTCGGGTGTTATCCGAGGATTTCTCTAAAAACATCTCGTAGATTTTCAAGAAAAATTGACCATTCCCAGATCTTTGTGTGACATTGCAAGGTGCATGATGTACAAAATATTACAGTAAGCATTTGTTAACCCTATGCAGGTTCTCAAACATCAAAATTTTGATTAAATGGGCTGTGTTTGCATACCCACAGCACCCAAAGTTAAGAGGAGAGATCAACATAAGTGGAAGTAGAATTCACTGAGAATTTTTTTTGTAAGTAATAAGGGTATTCAAAAAACAACCCTTAACCCATTTTGGGCTGGATAAACAATGATACCCATCAAAAGCTTAAAATTCATGTTCTCCCTGGATTTCTCTGAAAACATCTTGCAGATTTTTAAGAAAAAATTTCAACACCTTTTGTCCGCATGATTCAGAAGCCATTTTCGAACCGATTTTCACAAAGCTTTGCACACTCATAGAGGGACACAAAGTCTAAATATGTACCTGATGCGGAATTTTCGATTTAACCTTTATTTCATCAGAATTGGCAAAAAACTGCCAAAATTGGGGTTTATCGGCACTTTCTCGAAACACGTCTTGTAGATTTTTTTTAAACATTCATCATTGCTAGAACTGTCAGTGACATGACCATTGATACACAAGACATATTAGGCACTGCATATGATAACCCTCCACAGGATGCCAAACATCAAAATTTTGATGAAATGGGCGGTTTTCGAGCCCCAACAGCATCCAAACGATGCACGAGAGATAAACATAACTTCATTTATTGGAAGTTGCATTCACTGAAGATAATTTTTGTAAGTAATAAGAATGTTCAAAAAACCAAGCGTTAACCCATTTTGGGCTGGTTAAATAGCAATACCCCCCAAAAGCTCAAAAAATCATGTTTTCCGTGGATTTCTCTAAACGAGTCTTGTAGATTTTCAAGAAAAATTGGTCACTCCGAGGTCTTGGTGTGACATTACAAGCTGCATGGACAAAATATTCCAGTCAGCATCAGTTAACCCGCCCCGGGTTGCTAAACGTAAAAATTGTGATAAAATGGGCTGTTTTTGGACACCAGCAGCACCCAATGGGTATTCCACAGAGAAAGGTACCTTCTTTTATCAGATGCAAAATTGATAGGGAAACATTTTTGTAAGTGGTAAGGGTATTCAAAAGTCGAAGTCTTAACCCATTTTAGGCTGGTTAGAGAGAGATACCCATTAAAATCTTAAATTTCTTTGGATTTCTCTAAAAACATCTTATAGGTTTTCAAGAAAAATCGGCTATTCACAGGACATTTCAAGTTGCATGGACAAAATATTCCGGTAAGCATGTATTAACCCTCTACAGGCTGCTATGCATCGTAATTTTAAGAAAATGGGTCGGTTTGGGGCACCCACTGTGTTCCTGAGAGATGAATATATATATAATCTCCTTTGTTGGAAGTGGATTTCACCGAGGACCATTTTTGTAAGTAAATAATAAGGTTATTCAAAAATCCAAGTGTTAACCTGTTTTGGGCTGGTTTAAGAGTGATTCCCTCAAATGCTCAAATAATCATGTTTTATGTGGATTTCTCTAAAAATGTCAAGTAGATTTTCAAGAAAAAACTGGTCCTTCGCAGATCTTGGTGTGACATTATAAACTGCAAGGACAAAATATTCTGATAAGCGTTTGTTAACCTTCCACAGGCTCTCAGATATCAACACTTTGATAAAATAGGCTGTTTTCAGCCCCTCACAGCATCCAATCTGCAGCTGAGAAATAAATATAACTTCCTTTATTGAAAGTGAAATTCACCGAGAATAATTTTTGTAAGTAATAAAGGTATTCAGAACACCAAGCCTTAACCTGTTTTGGGCTGGTTAAACAGCGATACCCATCAATGGCTTACAAATTCATGTTTTCCCTGGATTTCTTTAAAAACATCTTATAGATTTCAAGAAAAAATTGCCATTCATAGGTCTTAGTGTGCCATTACAAGTTGCATGGACAAAAAATTCCGGTGAGCATTTGTTAACTCTCCACGAGCTGCTAAACATCAAAAGTTTGATAAAATGGGCTGTTTGGAGACACCAACAGCACCTAATGGGTATGTAAGGGCTAAACAAAACTTCTTTTACTGCGCGTAGAATTCGCAGCGGATCAGTTTTGTAAGTAGTAAGGGTATTTAAAAGAATGAAGCATAACCCATTTTGGACTAGATAAGGAGAGATGCCCCTTAGAAGCATAAAATTTACATTTTCCGCGGAGTTCGTCAACTGCTTGTTGGCAATTTTCAAGAACAATTGGACATTGGCAGATGTTGGTGTGGTATTACAAGTTGCATGGATAGAATATTCCGCTAATCGTTTGCTAACTCCTCTACAGACTGCTAAATGACATAATTTTGATAAAATTGGCTGTTTTTGGGCACCAAATGGGTATGTAATAGATAAACATATCCTCCTTTATCAGACTCAGAATTCATGAGGGATAATGTTTGAAAGTATTAAGGGTGTTCAAAAAACCAAGCCTTAACCCTGTTTTTGCCGGATTAAAGACAGACAGCCCTTGTCATGTATGCTGCCTATTTTACCTGTAAAAATTTCTTGCCCACATACACTTAAGAATGATTCAATAATACAATACGATTGGACATATTTCTCTCAAAAAAAGACTTGATTTATTGCATTTTAGGAATGCACATGTATATTTTTAGAAGATTCTCCGTCTGTTATTAATCTTCAGCGTTAATCTTTGATCTTGTTTGGGACGATCAGTAATTAACACCTTTTCGTCAAGAGCCATCGAAATTGAAAGTGAAAAAAATAATCCAATTTCACTAAAACCTTTTGCAGAATCAAGTTTTTCAGAAAACTCGGTCGCGATTGCATGTGTCATTTTCAAAATTCCAGTCAGTAATGATAACATAACAAAATTGAAAGCATGTTAGCCAAACTTGCATGATGTCAGAACTCGATTCGGGTGAAATACTGTGAAGATGCACTGAAAGGATGAGAGTAAGGATTGCTGATATCGAAGCAGGCTTTAAACTGTCCATGGAATGTTCCTAAAATCAAGTTTATATTTGCAGCGTTACTGCAAATAGGTTTCCCGTTGTTTCTTGTTAAAATGTTGTTTTCGTCAAGGCCAAGTACCATAGAAAATTTGGAATACTGGACAATGGGATATGGACACCTGCCCCATGAACAACTGCCTCTTATTAAAATTAATTAGCGGGGACATCTGGCCCCCACCCCCCACCCCATCGCCCTGCTGTTTTTTTTTTTACCTAGGGGACCTGCCCTCTGCTGTTTTTTTTTTACCTAGGACACATGCCCCCCCCCCCCCCTGCTGTTTTTTTCACCAAGTTTGTTTGCTAACGGGCCCCTCCTCCATTGACCTTTCTATCCTTAGAAGCACCCAAGCCGACGGGGAGAGGGCGTTGTTGTGAGCATAGCTGGCATACTGCCCTGGGGAACAAGCCCCAAAAATATGGGTTGCCCTGCCCGCTCGTTCTCCCGGTGGCCCTGCGAAGCACCTCTGGTTGTCGTTATGTTTGATGTCGGGTGAATAAAGTAAAAATAAGTTTTTAGCGAGCCAAAATTCTGGCGGGGTATGACGGGTGTGGGTGCTAGATTTGAGAAGTCTGAAGTGCAATTCATAGGATGGGGAGCAGAACATAACTGAGAAGTATCGGTGGTTGATATACAATTTCCAGTGAATCCTCTCCAACATGAACTCAAAAATAAGTGTATATTTATTTATTATCAAGAATAACCGCCCATAAGTTCCACTCTCACTGTGTCCCATTTCATCTGTCAATTCCACGGTGTCCCACGCCGTCGGTCGATTTATCACAACAAAATTACCGCTCTGACCACCCCTCCCCCTCCCTGTCTCTTTCTCCAACCAAACACACATTGAAAGGTACACCTCATTTCATATTCCACACTGCACTGCATGATATTATTTATTTATTGGTGTTTTTAAGGTAATATACTTATGCACAATGGCTAATCATGACCGTGACAGTTCTACGGATGGAGGAAGCCGGAGTACCTGGAGAGAACCACCAGGCAACGACGAGCAGCTGCCAGCTCCCCAACATCGTAACTCTGTACTGCAGCACAGGCAGGGTTAGATTGGTTGAAGACATGCGCACCATCGACCTGCAGTACGCCTTAGTACAGGGCGGCATCGTGCCTCCATGCGGATAATCAGCGTTAAGTGCCTTGCCCACTGACACAATGCAGGACTTCAAATTGATCACTCAGATGCTCACCAGGGCTCGACGTTGCTTAACTTCAGTGTTCTGACGAGAACCGGTTACCACAACGCCACTGCGCCCTACCACTGCATGATAAGAAAGCAGTAAATAACGTTAACTACAATGGGATCATTTACTTATAATATCAAATGCAGTATTGACACTATAGCATTTTCCCGACAGCGGGTCCAAGTTTTAATCCAGGGTGACAATATATAGCCATCTTACAGATGCTATGTTGTGCCTAAGGAACCTTACAATAAAAAGGGGGCGTTCCCCAACATGGGAAGGTGTGTAGGTATATTTAATACTCTGTAAGGCAGTTATCAAATGCAGTGGTGATGCCAACATTTCCCCGGCAGTGGGGCTAGGTATATACTAGTTTGTAAGATGGCTATACTGCCCATCCTCCATCCCAGCCTACATTTTATTTACACAGATGTACGAACAACACATCCTATTTATATATGTAATTATTGTTGTCTATAACTTCATGTTTCTCGTTGTTGTCAATAACTGTAGAAGGTGTGAAAAGATGACGTAATGATGCATAACAATTGTGGTTCAATAGGAGATAATTGATACAGGGACTACACATGACATGATTTTCAAGAACAAACTAGACTTTATGATTCTGGAGAATCGTGGCTTTTCCAGATGAGATTCCATGATTTACCGTGACCCCAGAGTGTCTGATGAATTGTATTTAACTGTCTCACTGAAGTTCCTTTTTGATGTTATGAGAAAGATGTGTTTCGTAGTCTCAAATGACTCAGTTTGATAAAAAAAATGTTTAGGTAAAAACCATCATTAATGGTGGAGAGGGTTAATATCAATATCATCGTACGACAGGTTAATGACCGACAAAAGGAGTTATGTTTGTTTGACACATACCCACTGAGTGCTGTGGCAATTTGAAAATAGTCCATTTTATCTCAAATTCATCCATAATATTGATGTCTGGCAACTTGTAGAGGGTTAACAAGTGCTAACAGGAATATTTTTCCATGCAACTTGTAATGTCACACCAAGAACTGCGAATGGCCATTTTTTCTTGAAAATCTACAAGATATTTTCAGAGAAATCCAGGAAAAACATGAATTTTAAGCTTTTGATGGGTATCATTGTTTATCCAGCCCAAAACGGGTTAAGGGTTGTTTTCTAAATACCCTTATTACTTACAAAAATAATTCTCAGTGAATTCTACTTCCACTTATGTTGATCTCTCCTCTTAACTTTGGGTGCAGTGGGTATGCAAACACAGCTCATTTTATCAAAATTTTGATGTTTGAGAACCTGCATAGGGTTAACAAATGCTTACTGGAATATTTTGTGCATGCAGATTGTAATATCACACTATGATCTGATAATGGCCAATTTTTCTTGAAAATCTACGATATGTTTTTAGAGATATCCTCGGATAACATGAATTTTTAACCTTTCGAGGGGTATCACTCTGTAACCAGTCCTAAACAGGTTAATGCTTGGTTTTGTGAATACCTTTATTACTTACAAAAATTATCCTTAGTGAATTCCTTCAAAAAAGGAGATTATGTTTATCTCTCGGGTATACATTGGGTGCTGTGCGTGTCCGAAAACAATTCATTTCATCAAAATTACGATGCTATCTCTCGCGGATCATGTTGCCGCTGCTCTGGCTGAATATTTTCCACCAGGCGAATTTGATGACACTCAGGTGCCTTTTCGCGTTTTGTCACAGGCTCTTATGAACTTGTCACACGCTCACGCCTGTAACACGGCTAATTTGGAGCTGGCACGCCGGGATGCAGTGTTGGATTCTTTGCCATCACTTCCTTTTTGAGCAACGTGCTGTTCTGAGGTCTGCCTCTTTGGTGGGACCTCAGTTGTTCCATGGTTCCGTGGAAGCTGTTTGTGGCGAAGTTCTTCGTCATTCGAAGGACCAGCTTTTGCTGCGACAGCTTGACCAACCTGTTGCTGCGGGTGGTGGTCGTTCCAGGCCCGCCAAGCATGCTGCTGCGTCTGCCTCGTCGGTGACGTCGGCTATGTCTTTGGCTCCGTCTGCTCCTTCTGCACATAAGAAGCGCCGACGTGGCCAGGCTCGCTGGCAGCCTCAGGCAGGAAAGTCTCAGGACTCTGTCACTTCCCAAGGTGGTTTCTCCTCTCGGGGACCCCGTCGAGGCCGCAAGTGAAGGTTCTCACCTCGATTTGCTTCCAGTCGGGGGAAGGCTGTCGCTGTTTTACGACCGTTGGACAGAGATAACGTCGGACTCTTGGGTCCTCGACGTCATTCAATCCGGTCTGCGACTGTCCTTCCATTGGCACCCCAGTTTATCTCGGGTGCCCCTTCCGACTAAGGTCCCTTCCGATTCTCTGCGTCGGGACCTTCTGGTGCAGGAGATCAACAATCTCTTCTCCAAAGGGGTGATCGAGGTGGTCAGGAACACCCTTTTTCCGGCGTTTTACTCGAGACTTTTCTTGGTGCCGAAGAAAAACAGCTAATATCGTCCTGTCATCGATCTGAGTATCCTAAACGAGTACATAATAGCTCCTCGTTTCAGTATGGAGACTTTCTGGTCGGTTCGACGTTCAGTTCATCAGGGCGATTTTGCTGCCAGTATCGACCTGAAGGATGCCTACTTCCATGTACCCATTCATCTGGCGTCACGGAAATACCTTCGGTTATCGTTTTGGGATCGAGTTTATCAATTCAGAGCTCTCCCGTTCGGTTTGAACCTGGCTCCTTGGGCCTTCACCCGACTGATGTCATATGTGCTTGCTTTCCACCGCACTCAGTCGGCTGTGACTTCGTCAGCCTATCTAGACGACATCCTCCATCGGCACCACGATGCTGCTGTTCTGGAGTTCGATGTCCGGCAGTTTCTTTGCCTGCTAGCGTTGCTGGGTTTCAGAGTCAATTGTGAAAAGTCGGATCTCCTTCCTTCTCAGCGATTCCATCATTTGGGGATGGATTTCGACACTCTTCACAATGTAGTGTCGGTCCCCCAGGCTTGGGCGACGATTCTTTCCGCCTTGACACGGAACCTGCTTCAATCTTTCTCGGTCTCGGCCAGGACTTTCCTTCGGATGCTGGGCCTTTGCGGTTCGGTGACAGATCTCATTCTGCTCGGTCGCTTGTTTGTCTGACCTCTCCAACACTTCCTGTTGGATCATTGGCGTCCGAATGTAGATCCGCTGGACCTGGAACTCACTATTCCCCGGTCTCTGCTTTGTCACCTCCACCCTTGGGCCGATATTCCCTGGTTGACACAGGGTGTTCCGTTGGATCTTCCTTTGGCCGATCGCATCCTTACTGCAGATGCCAGCGATCGGGGCTGGGGTGTGACGTTGGATCCTCTCGGTCTGTCTACTCACGGCGAGTGGGACAGCGAGCAGGTGGGCCTTCATATCAACCAGAAGGAGCTCCTTGCTCTTCTGTTGAGTTTTCGGCTTTGGATCCCTCATCTGTCGGACCATATTGTCCTACTTCTTTCGGACAATTTGACAGTAGTGGCCTACATACGGAATCAAGGAGGCACACATTCGATTCCCATGTATCGACTGTCTCAGGATCTTCTTTTGTTGGCGCGGGATGTGAACGCTCGGGTGTCCATTCGACACATTCCCGGGCATCTCAACGTCCTAGCAGACTCCCTGTCCCGACGCGACAGTGTCCTTCCAACCGAATGGATGCTACATCGGTCGGTGTTTCAGTCGATTTGTGAGCAGTGGGGCCGTCCTCAGGTCGACCTTTTCGCTACTCGCTGGAATCATCAGGTAGAGATCTTTGTCTCCCCTTGTCCAGATCCTCTGGCATTTGCAGTAGACGCTCTGTCTCTGGACTGGACAGGTTGGATCGGCTATGCCTTTCCTCCTACACCGATTCTTCCTCAAGTATTAGCGAAGATTCGTACTTGCAGTTGCAGGATCATTCTGATCGCACCCCTGTCTCCACAGAGGGTGTGATCATCAATCTGCTGCGGCCTCTATTGGCCGATCGACCGATTTGTCTACCTGTACGTCACGATCTTCTTTCCCAGGGTCGTCCCAGGAAGTATCACAACAACCTGGCGAGCCTGTCCCTTCACGCCTGTCTTTTATCAGGTCCAGTTTCCGACGTAGAAGTTTTTCGAGACGATCAGTGGAGTGCATTTCTGCATCACGGCGACATTCCACTGGCATGACTTATGCTGCCAAGTGGAAGGTTTTCTGCCGCTGGTGTGCAGATCACATTGTGAATTACCGTGATCCGTCAATCGCTCAAATTGCGGATTTTCTGGTATATCTTTTTGACTCCAAGGGCCTCCAGCCTATTACGATTAAAGGCAATCGGTCTATGCTGTCTTATACTTTCTCTTATGTGGGAAAGCGGTGCATCGGTCGTAATCTTTTTCTCTCCAAACTCATTCGGCACTTTTCTTTGAAGAGGCCTCGAGTTTTGCGACTTACACCCAAGTGGAACTTGGAATGGGTGTTGCACTGTTTGGAGGGGGCGCCATTTGAGCCTTTATCTGAGACCGACATGCGTTTTCTCACCTATAAGACGTTTTTTCTTCTAGCGTTTGCTTCTGCTCAAGTCAGTGAGCTTCATGCGCTATCTGTTGATTCTGCCTTCTTCCGAAATGAGGCTAGCAGTGTCATCTTCACTACTGATTGCTCGTTTCTGGCTAAGAATCAACTTCCTGATTCGGTACCTCCTCCCATCTGCATTCGGGCTCTCCCTGCTGTAGATGGCCGGAGGCCTCCTCTTTGTCCTGTTCGTGCGATCAAGACTTACATGACTCGCACTCAGTTCATTCGGAGGGGTCGGAAGAGATTCTTTCTGTCTCTCATTCCTAAGAGGCAGTCTGTCTCTTCCCATTCTATTTCCAGGTGGATCTATCTTGCAATCAAGCTGGCTTATTCCCGCTTGTCTGCGTCGGATCTTGTTTCGAACCGGCTTAATGCTCATGAGGTTCGTGCCATTTCTACATCCTGGGCGTTCTCCAATTCTGTTTCGCTCCAGGATGTTATGAATGCGGCTTACTGGAGGAATGCTTCTACCTTCTCCTCCTTTTATCTCCACCACTTTCAGCAGCAATCTGAGGACCTTTATTCTTTAGGCCCTCTCGTTGCTGCTCAGGCTGTTGTGCACCCTCGTTAAAATTGTTTTTATCGAGGTTGTGCTTCGCTCAGCCTTGTTCTTTTCAGGTGCCTTCTCTCTATCTTCATTACAGGTTTCGTTATTGTTCTCTGCCATCCTTGCTTTTCTTTCTGCTACTCTTGTTGGTATTGGTTATGTGATTCACCTCCTCCTATTGTTTATTCAGCCAATTGTAAACAATTGTGAGTAGGTTGAAAAGAAATTAACATTTTTTAAGTAAATTTTGTTTCTTAACATACCTACCACAATAGTTTACCGGAGGCCCACCATCCTTGGGGATATCTTTGATATCGATGCCTCCCCGCTAAATCACAAACTTCTCGTTGGCGGAAATACAGAATTGACGTCATGGTTGTTGCGCATGCACTCGGTAAACGCAAGAGGTGTGCAGAGAGAGTACCTGTAATTTCGAGCGCTGGTCTCGCTCGACCTTTTTTTTCGATCTTTTTCGTGCTTTTGCACTCTAGTACTTTTCCAACTCATTTGGAAAAGATTCTAAAAGCTTGAGTTAGTTCCGAAGTAGGGCTTGCACTTATGTTACAGCCAACTGTAAACAATTGTGGTAGGTATGTTAAGAAACAAAATTTACTAAAAAATTTTAATTTCTTTATGGTGTACCCATTGGGTGCTGTTGGTGGACAAAAACAGCCCATTTTATCACAATTTTGACTTTTAGCAGCCTCGGAGGGTGAACAAATGCTCACCGGAGTATTTTGTCCATGCAACTTATATTGTCACATCAAGACCTGCGCGAGGCCAATTTTTTCTGAAAATCTACAAAACTCGTTTAGAGAAATACACAGAAAACATGAATTTTTGAACTTTTATGGGGTATTGCAGTTTAACCAGTCCAAAACGGGTTAATGCTTGGTTTTTTTTATACCCTTATTACTTGCAAAAATAATCCACAATCAATCTTACTTCCAATAAATGAAGTTATGTTTATCTCTCGTGTATCGTTTGGGTGCTGTGGGGGCCCCCCAAAAACAGCCCATTTCATCACAATTTCGATGTTTGGCAGCCTGTGGAGGGTTACCATATGCATTGCTGAAAATCTCTTGTATATGAATGGTCCTATCACAGACAGGTCTAACAATGATGAATGTTTAAAAAAAATCTACAAGATGAGTTTCGAGAAAGTGCCTATAGTCTATAAACCCTAATTTTGACATTTTTTTGCCAATTTTGGCGAAATAAGGGTTAAATCGAAAATTCCGCTTTGGTACGTTTTTAGATTTTGTGCCCCTCTATATGTGTGCAAAATTTTGTGAAAATCGGTTTGAAAATGGCTTCTGAATCGTACGGACAAAATGTGTGAAAAAAAAAACAACAAAAAATAGACTTTATGATTCTGGAGAATCATGGTTTTTCCCGATGAGATTCCATGATTTTTCATGACCCCACAGTGTCTGATGAATTGTTTTTAACTATCTCATTGAAGTTCCTTTATTGATGTTATGAGAAAGGTGGATATACTAGTCTCAAATGACTCAGTTTGATAAAAAAATGTTTAGGTAAAAACCATCATTAATGGTGGAGAGGGTTAATATCAATATCGTCGGTCGTCTGACAAGTTAATGACCGACAAAAGGAGTTATGTTTGTTTGACACATACCCACGGAGTGCTGTGGCTATTTGAAAATGGTCCATTTTATCTCAGATGTATTCAAAATATTGATGTCTGGCAGCTTGTAGAGGGTTAACAAGTGCTAACAGGATTTTTTTCCCATGCAACTTGTAATGTCACACCAAGAACAGCGAATGGCCATTTTTTCTTAAAAATCTACATGATGTTTTCCGAGAAACCCAGGGAGAACATGAATTTTAAGCTTTTGATGGGTATCATTGTTTATCCAGCCCAAAATGGGTTAAGGGTTGTTTTTGAATACCCTTATTACTTACAAAAATAATTCTCAGTGAATTCTACTTCCACTTATGTTGATCTCTCCTCTTAACTTTGGGTGCTGTGGGTATGCAAACACAGCCCATTTTATCAAAATTTTGATGTTTGAGAACCAGCATAGGGTTAACAAATGTTTCATGGAATATTTTGTACATGCAACTTGTAATGTCACACTAAGATCTGAGAATGGCCAATTTTTCTTGAAAATCTACAAGATGTTTTTAGAGAAATCCTCGGATAACATGAATTTTTAACCTTTTGAGGGGTATCGCTTTGTAACCAGCCTTAAACTGGTTAATGCTTGGTTTTGTGAATACTCTCATTACTTACAAAAATGATCCTTGGTGAATTCCACTTCCAATGAAGGAGGTTATGTTTATCTTGCAGGTACACATTGGGTGTTATGGGTGCCCAAGAACAACCCATTTTCTCCAAATGTCCATGCTTGGCGGCCTCTGGAGGGTTAAAAAATGCTTACCGTAATATTTTGTCCATGCAACTTGTAATGTCACTCCAAGACCTGCGAATGGTCAATTTTTCTTGAAAACTTACTAGATTTTTTGGAGAAATCCACAGAATACGGGAATTTTAAGCTTTTATGGGAAAATATCCTTAACCAGTTGAAAATGGGTTAAGACCTCGATTTTTTAATACCCTTACTACTAACAGAAGTTTTCCCTATCAGTTCTGCATCTGGTAAAAGAAGTTATGCTTCTCTGTGGCATTCCTATTTGATGCAGTTGGTGTCGAAAAACGGACTATTTTTTCAAAATTTTGACATTCAGCAGCCCGGAATATTTTATCAATGCAACTGGTAATGTGACACCAAGACCTATCAATGGCCATTTTCTCTTGAAAACCTACAAGATGTTTGTTTTGTAAAATAATCCAGGGAAAACATGAAGTTTTTAAACTTTTGATGGGTATCGCTGTTAACCACGAAGTGGGGAGCGACATATAGGGATTACTTTTGTCGTCTTGCGTCGTCCGCATCGTCGTCTGCGTTGTCCATGTCACACTTTCTCTTATCCGCCACTCCTCTTTAACCTATGAATGGATTTTGATGAAACTTTCTGTGATTCTTTTTCACATCATGGCATTGTGCACCTCCTATTTTATTTTTTGATCCGCTGTATTTTTGTTGTCTTGCATCGTCAGCATTGTCGTCCGTGTTGTCCGTGTCACACTTTCTCTTATCCGCCACTCTTCTTCGACCTATGAATGGATTTTGATGAAACTTTCAGTGATTCTTTATCACATCATGGCATTGTGCACCTCCTATTTTATTTTTTGATCCGCTGTATTTTTTCCAGAGTTATGCCTCTTTTCCACTTAGAATTCTGTCTGAAATACCAGGCGACACACGTCTTCCATGGAAGACTCACATCTAAGTTTGAATACCCTTATTACTTACAAAAATGGTCCTCGGAGAATTCCACTTCCAACAAAGGAGATTATATTTATCTCTTGGGTATACATTGGGTGCAGTGCGTGTCTGAAAACAGCCCATTTCAACAAAATTACGATGCTTGGCAGCCTGTAGAGGTTTAATAAACGCTCACAGGAATAGTTGATATCACACAAAGACCTGCAAATAGTCATTTTTTCTTGAAAACCTACAAGATGTTTTTGGAGAAATCCACAGAAAATGGGAATTTTAAGGGGTATCACTCTTTAGCCAAAATGGGTTAAGGCTTCGACTTTTGAATGCCCTTACTACTTACAAAAATGTTTCTGTATAAATTTTGCACTCAATAAAAGAAGGCATTGGGTGCTGTTGGTGTCCAAAAACAGACCAATTTATCACAGTTTTTACTTTTAGCAGCCTGTGTAGGGTTAACAAATGCTCACCAGAGTATTTTGTCCATGCTACTTCTATTGTCACACCAAGACCTGCATGTAGCAAATTTTTCTTGAAAATCTACAAGACTCGTTTAGAGAAATTCACAGAAAACATGAATTTTTTAGCTTTTGTGGGGTATTGCAGTTTGACCAACCCAAAATGTGTTAACGCTTGATTTTCTGAATAACCTAATAACTTACAAAAATGATACACAGAGAATCCCATTTTCAATAAATGAAGTTATGTTTATCTCTAGTGTATCGTTTGGGTGCTTTAGGGGCCCAAAAACAGCCCACTTCATCAAAATTTTGATGTCTGGCAGCCTGTGGAGGGTTAGCATATGCATTGCCTAATATCTCCTGTATATGAATGATCGTGTCATAGACAGGCCTAACAATGATGAATGTTTTAAAAAAATCTACAAGACGTCTTTTGAGAAAGTGCCGATAAACCCCAATTTTGACAGTTTTTTGTCAATTCTGGAGAAATAAGGGTTGAATCGAAACTTCCGCTCAGGTACATTTTTAGATTTTGTGCCCCTCTATGAGTGTGCAAAAGTTTGTGAATATCGGTTCGAAAATGGTTTCTGAATCGTACGGACAAAATGTGTTGGGGAAAAAAAAAAAAAAAAATAATCCATACAAGAACAATAGTCTTTTCCAGAGGGAAAAGCCTAATAAACACATAGCATGTAACACAAAATAAGGAATATTAACTAGACTTTATGATTCTGGAGAATCATGGGTTTCTCCAGACAAGATTCCAAGATTTTTTATGACCCCAGAGTGTCTGAAGAATTGTTTTTAATTGTATCACTAAAGCATCTTTTCGATGCCTTGAGAAAAGTGGGTATAATAGTCTCAAATGACCCAGTGTGATAAAATAATGTTTTGGTTAAATTCATCATTGTTGGTGGAGAGGGTTAATATCAATATCACAGTCTAAGAATCAGCGTCTAATGCAAATTTGCCCATTGTATCTCAAATTTATCTAAAATTTTGATGTTTGACAGTTTGTGGAGGGTTAATGAAGGCTTGCGAGAATAATTTTTCTCCAGAGTTTTTTTGTTCTTGAAAATCTGTAAGAACCACTTGAAGATATCCACAGAAAATGTGAACTTTAAGTTCTTAAGCATGTCATATATTGTCTCTATCAATTATCTCCTATTAGACCATGGTTGTTATGCAGGATTATGTCATCTTTTCACGCATTCTACAGTTCACTCTGTCTATTAATAGCAGAATTACTTTTCTCTCCAGTTGGATTAGTTTTATTTATTACAATGAAGATATCCATACATACAATGAGAAACATGAAGTTATTGACAACAACGAGAAACAGGAAGTTACAGACAACAATAATTACATATATAAATAGGAAGTGTTGTTCATACACCTATGTAGATAAAATATACCCTGGGATATAGCCGTCTTACAAACTATTTTATGCCTAGCCCCACTTCCGGAGAAATGTTGGCGCCACCATTGCATTTGATAACCGCCTTACAAAGTAGTAAATACCTGCCCCCCTTCCCATTTTGGGGAACTCCGCCTTTTTTATTGTAAGGTTTCTTAGGCACAACATAGTGTCTGTAAGATGGCTATATACTGCCACGTCACCACCCTGGGGTGGAGGAGGGGCAGTGTATAGCCACCTTACAGACTAGTATATACCTGGACCCATTGTTGGGGAAATGCTGTAGTGTCAACACTGTATTTGAAATTGTAAGTAACTGATCCCATTGTAGCTAACATTATTTACTGCTTTCTTATCATGCAGTGCAGAGCAGAATACGAAGTGAGGCCTACCTTTCAATGTGTGTTTGATTGGTGCAGGAGATCAACAATCTCCTCTCCAAAGGGGTGATCGAGGTGGTCAGGAACACCCTTTTTCCGGCGTTTTACTCGAGACTTTTCTTGGTGCCGAAGAAAAACGGCTAATATCGTCCTGTCATCGATCTGAGTATCCTAAACGAGTACATAATAGCTCCTCGTTTCAGTATGGAGACTTTCTGGTCGGTTCGACGTTCAGTTCATCAGGGCGATTTTGCTGCCAGTATCGACCTGAAGGATGCCTACTTCCATGTACCCATTCATCTGGCGTCACGGAAATACCTTCGGTTATCGTTTTGGGATCGAGTTTATCAATTCAGAGCTCTCCCGTTCGGTTTGAACCTGGCTCCTTGGGCCTTCACCCGACTGATGTCATATGTGCTTGCTTTCCACCGCACTCAGTCGGCTGTGACTTCGTCAGCCTATCTAGACGACATCCTCCATCGGCACCACGATGCTGCTGTTCTGGAGTTCGATGTCCGGCAGTTTCTTTGCCTGCTAGCGTCGCTGGGTTTCAGAGTCAATTGTGAAAAGTCGGATCTCCTTCCTTCTCAGCGATTCCATCATTTGGGGATGGATTTCGACACTCTTCACAATGTAGTGTCGGTCCCCCAGGCTTGGGCGACGATTCTTTCCGCCTTGACACGGAACCTGCTTTAATCTTTCTCGGTCTCGGCCAGGACTTTCCTTCGGATGCTGGGCCTTTGCGGTTCGGTGACAGATCTCATTCTGGTCGGTCGCTTGTTTGTCTGACCTCTCCAACACTTCCTGTTGGTTCATTGGCGTCCGAATGTAGATCTGCTGGACCTGGAACTCACTATTCCCCGGTCTCTGCTTTGTCACCTCCACCCTTGGGCCGATATTCCCTGGTTGACACAGGGTGTTCCGTTGGATCTTCCTTTGGCCGATCGCATCCTTACTGCAGATGCCAGCGATCGGGGCTGGGGTGTGACGTTGGATCCTCTCGGTCTGTCTACTCACGGCGAGTGGGACAGCGAGCAGGTGGGCCTTCATATCAACCAGAAGGAGCTCCTTGCTCTTCTGTTGAGTTTTCGGCTTTGGATCCCTCATCTGTCGGACCATATTGTCCTACTTCTTTCGGACAATTTGACAGTAGTGGCCTACATACGGAATCAAGGAGGCACACATTCGATTCCCATGTATCGACTGTCTCAGGATCTTCTTTTGTTGGCGCGGGATGTGAACGCTCGGGTGTCCATTCGACACATTCCCGGGCATCTCAACGTCCTAGCAGACTCCCTGTCCCGACGCGACAGTGTCCTTCCAACCGAATGGATGCTACATCGGTCGGTGTTTCAGTCGATTTGTGAGCAGTGGGGCCGTCCTCAGGTCGACCTTTTCGCTACTCGCTGGAATCATCAGGTAGAGATCTTTGTCTCCCCTTGTCCAGATCCTCTGGCATTTGCAGTAGACGCTCTGTCTCTGGACTGGACAGGTTGGATCGGCTATGCCTTTCCTCCTACACCGATTCTTCCTCAAGTATTAGCGAAGATTCGTACTTGCAGTTGCAGGATCATTCTGATCGCACCCCTGTCTCCACAGAGGGTGTGGATCAATCTGCTGCGGCCTCTATTGGCCGATCGACCGATTTGTCTACCTGTACGTCACGATCTTCTTTCCCAGGGTCGTCCCAGGAAGTATCACAACAACCTGGCGAGCCTGTCCCTTCACGCCTGTCTTTTATCAGGTCCAGTTTCCGACGTAGAAGTTTTTCGAGACGATCAGTGGAGTGCATTTCTGCATCACGGCGACATTCCACTGGCATGACTTATGCTGCCAAGTGGAAGGTTTTCTGCCGCTGGTGTGCAGATCACATTGTGAATTACCGTGATCCGTCAATCGCTCAAATTGCGGATTTTCTGGTATATCTTTTTGACTCCAAGGGCCTCCAGCCTATTACGATTAAGGGCAATCGGTCTATGCTGTCTTATACTTTCTCTTATGTGGGAAAGCGGTGCATCGGTCGTAATCTTTTTCTCTCCAAACTCATTCGGCACTTTTCTTTGAAGAGGCCTCGAGTTTTGCGACTTACACCCAAGTGGAACTTGGAATGGGTGTTGCACTGTTTGGAGGGGGCGCCATTTGAGCCTTTATCTGAGACCGACATGCGTTTTCTCACCTATAAGACATTTTTTCTTCTAGCGTTTGCTTCTGCTCAAGTCAGTGAGCTTCATGCGCTATCTGTTGATTCTGCCTTCTTCCGAAATGAGGCTAGCAGTGTCATCTTCACTACTGATTGCTCGTTTCTGGCTAAGAATCAACTTCCTGATTCGGTACCTCCTCCCATCTGCATTCGGGCTCTCCCTGCTGTAGATGGCCGGAGGCCTCCTCTTTGTCCTGTTCGTGCGATCAAGACTTACATTACTCGCACTCAGTTCATTCGGAGGGGTCGGAAGAGATTCTTTCTGTCTCTCATTCCAAAGAGGCAGTCTGTCTCTTCCCATTCTATTTCCAGGTGGAT
The DNA here is from genome assembly GCA_031216915.1 of Pictodentalium vernedei. NCBI lineage: Eukaryota > Metazoa > Mollusca > Scaphopoda > Dentaliida > Dentaliidae > Pictodentalium > Pictodentalium vernedei. The sequence continues at coordinate 380,427,973 of CM062295.1, forward strand.
CTATCTTGCAATCAAGCTGGCTTATTCCCGCTTGTCTGCGTCGGATCTTGTTTCGAACCGGCTTAATGCTCATGAGGTTCGTGCCATTTCTACATCCTGGGCGTTCTCCAATTCTGTTTCGCTCCAGGATGTTATGAATGCGGCTTACTGGAGGAATGCTTCTACCTTCTCCTCCTTTTATCTCCACCACTTTCAGCAGCAATCTGAGGACCTTTATTCTTTAGGCCCTCTCGTTGCTGCTCAGGCTGTTGTGCACCCTCGTTAAAATTGTTTTTATCGAGGTTGTGCTTCGCTCAGCCTTGTTCTTTTCAGGTGCCTTCTCTCTATCTTCATTACAGGTTTCGTTATTGTTCTCTGCCATCCTTGCTTTTCTTTCTGCTACTCTTGTTGGTATTGGTTATGTGATTCACCTCCTCCCATTGTTTATTCAGCCAATTGTAAACAATTGTGAGTAGGTTGAAAAGAAATTAACATTTTTTAAGTAAATTTTGTTTCTTAACATACCTACCACAATAGTTTACCGGAGGCCCACCATCCTTGGGGATATCTTTGATATCGATGCCTCCCCGCTAAATCACAAACTTCTCGTTGGCGGAAATACAGAATTGACGTCATGGTTGTTGCGCATGCACTCGGTAAACGCAAGAGGTGTGCAGAGAGAGTACCTGTAATTTCGAGCGCTGGTCTCGCTCGACCTTTTTTTTCGATCTTTTTCGTGCTTTTGCACTCTAGTACTTTTCCAACTCATTTGGAAAAGATTCTAAAAGCTTGAGTTAGTTCCGAAGTAGGGCTTGCACTTATGTTACAGCCAACTGTAAACAATTGTGGTAGGTATGTTAAGAAACAAAATTTACTAAAAAATTTTAATTTCTTTATGGTGTACCCATTGGGTGCTGTTGGTGGACAAAAACAGCCCATTTTATCACAATTTTGACTTTTAGCAGCCTCGGAGGGTGAACAAATGCTCACCGGAGTATTTTGTCCATGCAACTTATATTGTCACATCAAGACCTGCGTGAGGCCAATTTTTTCTGAAAATCTACAAAACTCGTTTAGAGAAATACACAGAAAACATGAATTTTTGAACTTTTATGGGGTATTGCAGTTTAACCAGTCCAAAACGGGTTAATGCTTGGTTTTTTTTATACCCTTATTACTTGCAAAAATAATCCACAATCAATCTTACTTCCAATAAATGAAGTTATGTTTATCTCTCGTGTATCGTTTGGGTGCTGTGGGGGCCCCCCAAAAACAGCCCATTTCATCACAATTTCGATGTTTGGAAGCCTGTGGAGGGTTACCATATGCATTGCTGAAAATCTCTTGTATATGAATGGTCCTATCACAGACAGGTCTAACAATGATGAATGTTTAAAAAAAATCTACAAGATGAGTTTCGAGAAAGTGCCTATAGTCTATAAACCCTAATTTTGACATTTTTTTGCCAATTTTGGCGAAATAAGGGTTAAATCGAAAATTCCGCTTTGGTACGTTTTTAGATTTTGTGCCCCTCTATATGTGTGCAAAATTTTGTGAAAATCGGTTTGAAAATGGCTTCTGAATTGTACGGACAAAATGTGTGAAAAAAAAACAACAAAAAATAGACTTTATGATTCTGGAGAATCATGGTTTTTCCCGATGAGATTCCATGATTTTTCATGACCCCACAGTGTCTGATGAATTGTTTTTAACTATCTCATTGAAGTTCCTTTATTGATGTTATGAGAAAGGTGGATATACTAGTCTCAAATGACTCAGTTTGATAAAAAAATGTTTAGGTAAAAACCATCATTAATGGTGGAGAGGGTTAATATCAATATCGTCGGTCGTCTGACAAGTTAATGACCGACAAAAGGAGTTATGTTTGTTTGACACATACCCACGGAGTGCTGTGGCTATTTGAAAATGGTCCATTTTATCTCAGATGTATTCAAAATATTGATGTCTGGCAGCTTGTAGAGGGTTAACAAGTGCTAACAGGATTTTTTTCCCATGCAACTTGTAATGTCACACCAAGAACAGCGAATGGCCATTTTTTCTTAAAAATCTACATGATGTTTTCCGAGAAACCCAGGGAGAACATGAATTTTAAGCTTTTGATGGGTATCATTGTTTATCCAGCCCAAAATGGGTTAAGGGTTGTTTTTGAATACCCTTATTACTTACAAAAATAATTCTCAGTGAATTCTACTTCCACTTATGTTGATCTCTCCTCTTAACTTTGGGTGCTGTGGGTATGCAAACACAGCCCATTTTATCAAAATTTTGATGTTTGAGAACCAGCATAGGGTTAACAAATGTTTCATGGAATATTTTGTACATGCAACTTGTAATGTCACACTAAGATCTGAGAATGGCCAATTTTTCTTGAAAATCTACAAGATGTTTTTAGAGAAATCCTCGGATAACATGAATTTTTAACCTTTTGAGGGGTATCGCTTTGTAACCAGCCTTAAACTGGTTAATGCTTGGTTTTGTGAATACTCTCATTACTTACAAAAATGATCCTTGGTGAATTCCACTTCCAATGAAGGAGGTTATGTTTATCTTGCAGGTACACATTGGGTGTTATGGGTGCCCAAGAACAACCCATTTTCTCCAAATGTCCATGCTTGGTGGCCTCTGGAGGGTTAAAAAATGCTTACCGTAATATTTTGTCCATGCAACTTGTAATGTCACTCCAAGACCTGCGAATGGTCAATTTTTCTTGAAAACTTACTAGATTTTTTGGAGAAATCCACAGAATACGGGAATTTTAAGCTTTTATGGGAAAATATCCTTAACCAGTTGAAAATGGGTTAAGACCTCGATTTTTTAATACCCTTACTACTAACAGAAGTTTTCCCTATCAGTTCTGCATCTGGTAAAAGAAGTTATGCTTCTCTGTGGCATTCCTATTTGATGCAGTTGGTGTCGAAAAACGGACTATTTTTTCAAAATTTTGACATTCAGCAGCCCGGAATATTTTATCAATGCAACTGGTAATGTGACACCAAGACCTATCAATGGCCATTTTCTCTTGAAAACCTACAAGATGTTTGTTTTGTAAAATAATCCAGGGAAAACATGAAGTTTTTAAACTTTTGATGGGTATCGCTGTTAACCACGAAGTGGGGAGCGACATATAGGGATTACTTTTGTCGTCTTGCGTCGTCCGCATCGTCGTCTGCGTTGTCCCTGTCACACTTTCTCTTATCCGCCACTCCTCTTTAACCTATGAATGGATTTTGATGAAACTTTCTGTGATTCTTTTTCACATCATGGCATTGTGCACCTCCTATTTTATTTTTTGATCCGCTGTATTTTTGTTGTCTTGCGTCGTCAGCATTGTCGTCCGTGTTGTCCGTGTCACACTTTCTCTTATCCGCCACTCTTCTTTGACCTATGAATGGATTTTGATGAAACTTTCAGTGATTCTTTATCACATCATGGCATTGTGCACCTCCTATTTTATTTTTTGATCCGCTGTATTTTTTCCAGAGTTATGCCTCTTTTCCACTTAGAATTCTGTCTGAAATACCAGGCGACACACGTCTTCCATGGAAGACTCACATCTATGTTTGAATACCCTTATTACTTACAAAAATGGTCCTCGGAGAATTCCACTTCCAACAAAGGAGATTATATTTATCTCTTGGGTATACATTGGGTGCAGTGCGTGTCTGAAAACAGCCCATTTCAACAAAATTACGATGCTTGGCAGCCTGTAGAGGTTTAATAAACGCTCACAGGAATAGTTGATATCACACAAAGACCTGCAAATAGTCATTTTTTCTTGAAAACCTACAAGATGTTTTTGGAGAAATCCACAGAAAATGGGAATTTTAAGGGGTATCACTCTTTAGCCAAAATGGGTTAAGGCTTCGACTTTTGAATGCCCTTACTACTTACAAAAATGTTTCTGTATAAATTTTGCACTCAATAAAAGAAGGCATTGGGTGCTGTTGGTGTCCAAAAACAGACCAATTTATCACAGTTTTTACTTTTAGCAGCCTGTGTAGGGTTAACAAATGCTCACCAGAGTATTTTGTCCATGCTACTTCTATTGTCACACCAAGACCTGCATGTAGCAAATTTTTCTTGAAAATCTACAAGACTCGTTTAGAGAAATTCACAGAAAACATGAATTTTTTAGCTTTTGTGGGGTATTGCAGTTTGACCAACCCAAAATGTGTTAACGCTTGATTTTCTGAATAACCTAATAACTTACAAAAATGATACACAGAGAATCCCATTTTCAATAAATGAAGTTATGTTTATCTCTAGTGTATCGTTTGGGTGCTTTAGGGGCCCAAAAACAGCCCACTTCATCAAAATTTTGATGTCTGGCAGCCTGTGGAGGGTTAGCATATGCATTGCCTAATATCTCCTGTATATGAATGATCGTGTCATAGACAGGCCTAACAATGATGAATGTTTTAAAAAAATCTACAAGACGTCTTTTGAGAAAGTGCCGATAAACCCCAATTTTGACAGTTTTTTGTCAATTCTGGAGAAATAAGGGTTGAATCGAAACTTCCGCTCAGGTACATTTTTAGATTTTGTGCCCCTCTATGAGTGTGCAAAAGTTTGTGAATATCGGTTCGAAAATGGTTTCTGAATCGTACGGACAAAATGTGTTGGGGAAAAAAAAAAAAAAAATAATCCATACAAGAACAATAGTCTTTTCCAGAGGGAAAAGCCTAATAAACACATAGCATGTAACACAAAATAAGGAATATTAACTAGACTTTATGATTCTGGAGAATCATGGGTTTCTCCAGACAAGATTCCAAGATTTTTTATGACCCCAGAGTGTCTGAAGAATTGTTTTTAATTGTATCACTAAAGCATCTTTTCGATGCCTTGAGAAAAGTGGGTATAATAGTCTCAAATGACCCAGTGTGATAAAATAATGTTTTGGTTAAATTCATCATTGTTGTTGGAGAGGGTTAATATCAATATCACAGTCTAAGAATCAGCGTCTAATGCAAATTTGCCCATTGTATCTCAAATTTATCTAAAATTTTGATGTTTGACAGTTTGTGGAGGGTTAATGAAGGCTTGCGAGAATAATTCTTCTCCAGAGTTTTTTTGTTCTTGAAAATCTGTAAGAACCACTTGAAGATATCCACAGAAAATGTGAACTTTAAGTTCTTAAGCATGTCATATATTGTCTCTATCAATTATCTCCTATTAGACCATGGTTGTTATGCAGGATTATGTCATCTTTTCACGCATTCTACAGTTCACTCTGTCTATTAATAGCAGAACTACTTTTCTCTCCAGTTGGATTAGTTTTATTTATTACAATGAAGATATCCATACATACAATGAGAAACATGAAGTTATTGACAACAACGAGAAACAGGAAGTTACAGACAACAATAATTACATATATAAATAGGAAGTGTTGTTCATACACCTATGTAGATAAAATATACCCTGGGATATAGCCGTCTTACAAACTATTTTATGCCTAGCCCCACTTCCGGAGAAATGTTGGTGCCACCATTGCATTTGATAACCGCCTTACAAAGTAGTAAATACCTGCCCCCCTTCCCATTTTGGGGAACTCTGCCTTTTTTATTGTAAGGTTTCTTAGGCACAACATAGTGTCTGTAAGATGGCTATATACTGCCACGTCACCACCCTGGGGTGGAGGAGGGGCAGTGTATAGCCGCCTTACAGACTAGTATATACCTGGACCCATTGTTGGGGAAATGCTGTAGTGTCAACACTGTATTTGAAATTGTAAGTAACTGATCCCATTGTAGCTAACATTATTTACTGCTTTCTTATCATGCAGTGCAGAGCGGAATACGAAGTGAGGCCTACCTTTCAATGTGTGTTTGATTGGTGCAGGAGATCAACAATCTCCTCTCCAAAGGGGTGATCGAGGTGGTCAGGAACACCCTTTTTCCGGCGTTTTACTCGAGACTTTTCTTGGTGCCGAAGAAAAACGGCTAATATCGTCCTGTCATCGATCTGAGTATCCTAAACGAGTACATAATAGCTCCTCGTTTCAGTATGGAGACTTTCTGGTCGGTTCGACGTTCAGTTCATCAGGGCGATTTTGCTGCCAGTATCGACCTGAAGGATGCCTACTTCCATGTACCCATTCATCTGGCGTCACGGAAATACCTTCGGTTATCGTTTTGGGATCGAGTTTATCAATTCAGAGCTCTCCCGTTCGGTTTGAACCTGGCTCCTTGGGCCTTCACCCGACTGATGTCATATGTGCTTGCTTTCCACCGCACTCAGTCGGCTGTGAATTCGTCAGCCTATCTAGACGACATCCTCCATCGGCACCACGATGCTGCTGTTCTGGAGTTCGATGTCTGGCAGTTTCTTTGCCTGCTAGCGTTGCTGGGTTTCAGAGTCAATTGTGAAAAGTCGGATCTCCTTCCTTCTCAGCGATTCCATCATTTGGGGATGGATTTCGACACTCTTCACAATGTAGTGTCGGTCCCCCAGGCTTGGGCGACGATTCTTTCCGCCTTGACACGGAACCTGCTTCAATCTTTCTCGGTCTCGGCCAGGACTTTCCTTCGGATGCTGGGCCTTTGCGGTTCGGTGACAGATCTCATTCTGCTCGGTCGCTTGTTTGTCTGACCTCTCCAACACTTCCTGTTGGATCATTGGCGTCCGAATGTAGATCCGCTGGACCTGGAACTCACTATTCCCCGGTCTCTACTTTGTCACCTCCACCCTTGGGCCGATATTCCCTGGTTGACACAGGGTGTTCCGTTGGATCTTCCTTTGGCCGATCGCATCCTTACTGCAGATGCCAGCGATCGGGGCTGGGGTGTGACGTTGGATCCTCTCGGTCTGTCTACTCACGGCGAGTGGGACAGCGAGCAGGTGGGCCTTCATATCAACCAGAAGGAGCTCCTTGCTCTTCTGTTGAGTTTTCGGCTTTGGATCCCTCATCTGTCGGACCATATTGTCCTACTTCTTTCGGACAATTTGACAGTAGTGGCCTACATACGGAATCAAGGAGGCACACATTCGATTCCCATGTATCGACTGTCTCAGGATCTTCTTTTGTTGGCGCGGGATGTGAACGCTCGGGTGTCCATTCGACACATTCCCGGGCATCTCAACGTCCTAGCAGACTCCCTGTCCCGACGCGACAGTGTCCTTCCAACCGAATGGATGCTACATCGGTCGGTGTTTCAGTCGATTTGTGAGCAGTGGGGCCGTCCTCAGGTCGACCTTTTCGCTACTCGCTGGAATCATCAGGTAGAGATCTTTGTCTCCCCTTGTCCAGATCCTCTGGCATTTGCAGTAGACGCTCTGTCTCTGGACTGGACAGGTTGGATCGGCTATGCCTTTCCTCCTACACCGATTCTTCCTCAAGTATTAGCGAAGATTCGTACTTGCAGTTGCAGGATCATTCTGATCGCACACCTGTCTCCACAGAGGGTGTGGATCAATCTGCTGCGGCCTCTATTGGCCGATCGACTGATTTGTCTACCTGTACGTCACGATCTTCTTTCCCAGGGTCGTCCCAGGAAGTATCACAACAACCTGGCGAGCCTGTCCCTTCACGCCTGTCTTTTATCAGGTCCAGTTTCCGACGTAGAAGTTTTTCGAGACGATCAGTGGAGTGCATTTCTGCATCACGGCGACATTCCACTGGCATGACTTATGCTGCCAAGTGGAAGGTTTTCTGCCGCTGGTGTGCAGATCACATTGTGAATTACCGTGATCCGTCAATCGCTCAAATTGCGGATTTTCTGGTATATCTTTTTGACTCCAAGGGCCTCCAGCCTATTACGATTAAGGGCAATCGGTCTATGCTGTCTTATACTTTCTCTTATGTGGGAAAGCGGTGCATCGGTCGTAATCTTTTTCTCTCCAAACTCATTCGGCACTTTTCTTTGAAGAGGCCTCGAGTTTTGCGACTTACACCCAAGTGGAACTTGGAATGGGTGTTGCACTGTTTGGAGGGGGCGCCATTTGAGCCTTTATCTGAGACCGACATGCGTTTTCTCACCTATAAGACGTTTTTTCTTCTAGCGTTTGCTTCTGCTCAAGTCAGTGAGCTTCATGCGCTATCTGTTGATTCTGCCTTCTTCCGAAATGAGGCTAGCAGTGTCATCTTCACTACTGATTGCTCGTTTCTGGCTAAGAATCAACTTCCTGATTCGGTACCTCCTCCCATCTGCATTCTGGCTCTCCCTGCTGTAGATGGCCGGAGGCCTCCTCTTTGTCCTGTTCGTGCGGTCAAGACTTACATTACTCGCACTCAGTTCATTCGGAGGGGTCGGAAGAGATTCTTTCTGTCTCTCATTCCTAAGAGGCAGTCTGTCTCTTCCCATTCTATTTCCAGGTGGATCTATCTTGCAATCAAGCTGGCTTATTCCCGCTTGTCTGCGTCGGATCTTGTTTCGAACCGGCTTAATGCTCATGAGGTTCGTGCCATTTCTACATCCTGGGCGTTCTCCAATTCTGTTTCGCTCCAGGATGTTATGAATGCGGCTTACTGGAGGAATGCTTCTACCTTCTCCTCCTTTTATCTCCACCACTTTCAGCAGCAATCTGAGGACCTTTATTCTTTAGGCCCTCTCGTTGCTGCTCAGGCTGTTGTGCACCCTCGTTAAAATTGTTTTTATCGAGGTTGTGCTTCGCTCAGCCTTGTTCTTTTCAGGTGCCTTCTCTCTATCTTCATTACAGGTTTCGTTATTGTTCTCTGCCATCCTTGCTTTTCTTTCTGCTACTCTTGTTGGTATTGGTTATGTGATTCACCTCCTCCTATTGTTTATTCAGCCAATTGTAAACAATTGTGAGTAGGTTGAAAAGAAATTAACATTTTTTAAGTAAATTTTGTTTCTTAACATACCTACCACAATAGTTTACCGGAGGCCCACCATCCTTGGGGATATCTTTGATATCGATGCCTCCCCGCTAAATCACAAACTTCTCGTTGGCGGAAATACAGAATTGACGTCATGGTTGTTGCGCATGCACTCGGTAAACGCAAGAGGTGTGCAGAGAGAGTACCTGTAATTTCGAGCGCTGGTCTCGCTCGACCTTTTTTTTCGATCTTTTTCGTGCTTTTGCACTCTAGTACTTTTCCAACTCATTTGGAAAAGATTCTAAAAGCTTGAGTTAGTTCCGAAGTAGGGCTTGCACTTATGTTACAGCCAACTGTAAACAATTGTGGTAGGTATGTTAAGAAACAAAATTTACTAAAAAATTTTAATTTCTTTATGGTGTACCCATTGGGTGCTGTTGGTGGACAAAAACAGCCCATTTTATCACAATTTTGACTTTTAGCAGCCTCGGAGGGTGAACAAATGCTCACCGGAGTATTTTGTCCATGCACCTTATATTGTCACATCAAGACCTGCGCGAGGCCAATTTTTTCTGAAAATCTACAAAACTCGTTTAGAGAAATACACAGAAAACATGAATTTTTGAACTTTTATGGGGTATTGCAGTTTAACCAGTCCAAAACGGGTTAATGCTTGGTTTTTTTTATACCCTTATTACTTGCAAAAATAATCCACAATCAATCTTACTTCCAATAAATGAAGTTATGTTTATCTCTCGTGTATCGTTTGGGTGCTGTGGGGGCCCCCCAAAAACAGCCCATTTCATCACAATTTCGATGTTTGGCAGCCTGTGGAGGGTTACCATATGCATTGCTGAAAATCTCTTGTATATGAATGGTCCTATCACAGACAGGTCTAACAATGATGAATGTTTAAAAAAAATCTACAAGATGAGTTTCGAGAAAGTGCCTATAGTCTATAAACCCTAATTTTGACATTTTTTTGCCAATTTTGGCGAAATAAGGGTTAAATCGAAAATTCCGCTTTGGTACGTTTTTAGATTTTGTGCCCCTCTATATGTGTGCAAAATTTTGTGAAAATCGGTTTGAAAATGGCTTCTGAATCGTACGGACAAAATGTGTGAAAAAAAAAACAACAAAAAATAGACTTTATGATTCTGGAGAATCATGGTTTTTCCCGATGAGATTCCATGATTTTTCATGACCCCACAGTGTCTGATGAATTGTTTTTAACTATCTCATTGAAGTTCCTTTATTGATGTTATGAGAAAGGTGGATATACTAGTCTCAAATGACTCAGTTTGATAAAAAAATGTTTAGGTAAAAACCATCATTAATGGTGGAGAGGGTTAATATCAATATCGTCGGTCGTCTGACAAGTTAATGACCGACAAAAGGAGTTATGTTTGTTTGACACATACCCACGGAGTGCTGTGGCTATTTGAAAATGGTCCATTTTATCTCAGATGTATTCAAAATATTGATGTCTGGCAGCTTGTAGAGGGTTAACAAGTGCTAACAGGATTTTTTTCCCATGCAACTTGTAATGTCACACCAAGAACAGCGAATGGCCATTTTTTCTTAAAAATCTACATGATGTTTTCCGAGAAACCCAGGGAGAACATGAATTTTAAGCTTTTGATGGGTATCATTGTTTATCCAGCCCAAAATGGGTTAAGGGTTGTTTTTGAATACCCTTATTACTTACAAAAATAATTCTCAGTGAATTCTACTTCCACTTATGTTGATCTCTCCTCTTAACTTTGGGTGCTGTGGGTATGCAAACACAGTCCATTTTATCAAAATTTTGATGTTTGAGAACCAGCATAGGGTTAACAAATGTTTCATGGAATATTTTGTACATGCAACTTGTAATGTCACACTAAGATCTGAGAATGGCCAATTTTTCTTGAAAATCTACAAGATGTTTTTAGAGAAATCCTCGGATAACATGAATTTTTAACCTTTTGAGGGGTATCGCTTTGTAACCAGCCTTAAACTGGTTAATGCTTGGTTTTGTGAATACTCTCATTACTTACAAAAATGATCCTTGGTGAATTCCACTTCCAATGAAGGAGGTTATGTTTATCTTGCAGGTACACATTGGGTGTTATGGGTGCCCAAGAACAACCCATTTTCTCCAAATGTCCATGCTTGGCGGCCTCTGGAGGGTTAAAAAATGCTTACCGTAATATTTTGTCCATGCAACTTGTAATGTCACTCCAAGACCTGCGAATGGTCAATTTTTCTTGAAAACTTACTAGATTTTTTGGAGAAATCCACAGAATACGGGAATTTTAAGCTTTTATGGGAAAATATCCTTAACCAGTTGAAAATGGGTTAAGACCTCGATTTTTTAATACCCTTACTACTAACAGAAGTTTTCCCTATCAGTTCTGCATCTGGTAAAAGAAGTTATGCTTCTCTGTGGCATTCCTATTTGATGCAGTTGGTGTCGAAAAACGGACTATTTTTTCAAAATTTTGACATTCAGCAGCCCGGAATATTTTATCAATGCAACTGGTAATGTGACACCAAGACCTATCAATGGCCATTTTCTCTTGAAAACCTACAAGATGTTTGTTTTGTAAAATAATCCAGGGAAAACATGAAGTTTTTAAACTTTTGATGGGTATCGCTGTTAACCACGAAGTGGGGAGCGACATATAGGGATTACTTTTGTCGTCTTGCGTCGTCCGCATCGTCGTCTGCGTTGTCCATGTCACACTTTCTCTTATCCGCCACTCCTCTTTAACCTATGAATGGATTTTGATGAAACTTTCTGTGATTCTTTTTCACATCATGGCATTGTGCACCTCCTATTTTATTTTTTGATCCGCTGTATTTTTGTTGTCTTGCGTCGTCAGCATTGTCGTCCGTGTTGTCCGTGTCACACTTTCTCTTATCCGCCACTCTTCTTCGACCTATGAATGGATTTTGATGAAACTTTCAGTGATTCTTTATCACATCATGGCATTGTGCACCTCCTATTTTATTTTTTGATCCGCTGTATTTTTTCCAGAGTTATGCCTCTTTTCCACTTAGAATTCTGTCTGAAATACCAGGCGACACACGTCTTCCATGGAAGACTCACATCTAAGTTTGAATACCCTTATTACTTACAAAAATGGTCCTCGGAGAATTCCACTTCCAACAAAGGAGATTATATTTATCTCTTGGGTATACATTGGGTGCAGTGCGTGTCTGAAAACAGCCCATTTCAACAAAATTACGATGCTTGGCAGCCTGTAGAGGTTTAATAAACGCTCACAGGAATAGTTGATATCACACAAAGACCTGCAAATAGTCATTTTTTCTTGAAAACCTACAAGATGTTTTTGGAGAAATCCACAGAAAATGGGAATTTTAAGGGGTATCACTCTTTAGCCAAAATGGGTTAAGGCTTCGACTTTTGAATGCCCTTACTACTTACAAAAATGTTTCTGTATAAATTTTGCACTCAATAAAAGAAGGCATTGGGTGCTGTTGGTGTCCAAAAACAGACCAATTTATCACAGTTTTTACTTTTAGCAGCCTGTGTAGGGTTAACAAATGCTCACCAGAGTATTTTGTCCATGCTACTTCTATTGTCACACCAAGACCTGCATGTAGCAAATTTTTCTTGAAAATCTACAAGACTCGTTTAGAGAAATTCACAGAAAACATGAATTTTTTAGCTTTTGTGGGGTATTGCAGTTTGACCAACCCAAAATGTGTTAACGCTTGATTTTCTGAATAACCTAATAACTTACAAAAATGATACACAGAGAATCCCATTTTCAATAAATGAAGTTATGTTTATCTCTAGTGTATCGTTTGGGTGCTTTAGGGACCCAAAAACAGCCCACTTCATCAAAATTTTGATGTCTGGCAGCCTGTGGAGGGTTAGCATATGCATTGCCTAATATCTCCTGTATATGAATGATCGTGTCATAGACAGGCCTAACAATGATGAATGTTTTAAAAAAATCTACAAGACGTCTTTTGAGAAAGTGCCGATAAACCCCAATTTTGACAGTTTTTTGTCAATTCTGGAGAAATAAGGGTTGAATCGAAACTTCCGCTCAGGTACATTTTTAGATTTTGTGCCCCTCTATGAGTGTGCAAAAGTTTGTGAATATCGGTTCGAAAATGGTTTCTGAATCGTACGGACAAAATGTGTTGGGGAAAAAAAAAAATAATAATAATCCATACAAGAACAATAGTCTTTTCCAGAGGGAAAAGCCTAATAAACACATAGCATGTAACACAAAATAAGGAATATTAACTAGACTTTATGATTCTGGAGAATCATGGGTTTCTCCAGACAAGATTCCAAGATTTTTTATGACCCCAGAGTGTCTGAAGAATTGTTTTTAATTGTATCACTAAAGCATCTTTTCGATGCCTTGAGAAAAGTGGGTATAATAGTCTCAAATGACCCAGTGTGATAAAATAATGTTTTGGTTAAATTCATCATTGTTGGTGGAGAGGGTTAATATCAATATCACAGTCTAAGAATCAGCGTCTAATGCAAATTTGCCCATTGTATCTCAAATTTATCTAAAATTTTGATGTTTGACAGTTTGTGGAGGGTTAATGAAGGCTTGCGAGAATAATTCTTCTCCAGAGTTTTTTTGTTCTTGAAAATCTGTAAGAACCACTTGAAGATATCCACAGAAAATGTGAACTTTAAGTTCTTAAGCATGTCATATATTGTCTCTATCAATTATCTCCTATTAGACCATGGTTGTTATGCAGGATTATGTCATCTTTTCACGCATTCTACAGTTCACTCTGTCTATTAATAGCAGAACTACTTTTCTCTCCAGTTGGATTAGTTTTATTTATTACAATGAAGATATCCATACATACAATGAGAAACATGAAGTTATTGACAACAACGAGAAACAGGAAGTTACAGACAACAATAATTACATATATAAATAGGAAGTGTTGTTCATACACCTATGTAGATAAAATATACCCTGGGATATAGCCGTCTTACAAACTATTTTATGCCTAGCCCCACCTCCGGAGAAATGTTGGCGCCACCATTACATTTGATAACCGCCTTACAAAGTAGTAAATACCTGCCCCCCTTCCCATTTTGGGGAACTCCGCCTTTTTTATTGTAAGGTTTCTTAGGCACAACATAGTGTCTGTAAGATGGCTATATACTGCCACGTCACCACCCTGGGGTGGAGGAGGGGCAGTGTATAGCCGCCTTACAGACTAGTATATACCTGGACCCATTGTTGGGGAAATGCTGTAGTGTCAACACTGTATTTGAAATTGTAAGTAACTGATCCCATTGTAGCTAACATTATTTACTGCTTTCTTATCATGCAGTGCAGAGCGGAATACGAAGTGAGGCCTACCTTTCAATGTGTGTTTGATTGGAAAAAGAGGCAGGGAGGGGGGTGGTAAGCTCCGTAATTTTATTAGGACAAATCGACCGTTGGCATGGGACACCGTGGAATTGACTGATGAAACAGGACACAGTGAGAGGGGAAGTTATGGGCAGTTATTCTTGATAACAAATAAATATACACTTACTTTTGAGTTCATCTTGGAGAGGATTCATTGGAAACAGTATATCGACAACCGTTACGTCTCAGTTATACTCTGCACCCCATCCTATGAATTGCACATCAGACTTCACAAATCTAGCCCCAAACCCCACATCATACCCTGCCAGAATTTTGGTTCGCTAAAAACTTATTTTTACTTTATTCTCCCAACATCTAACATAACAACTAGAGGTGCGTTGCAGGGCGACCGGGAACATGAGAGAGCAGGGCAAACCATATTTTCAGGGTTCGTTTCCCAGGGCAGTATGCCAGCTATGCTCCCAACCATGCCCTCTCCCCATCGGCCCGGGTGCTTCTAAAGATAGAAATGACAATGGGGGAGGGGCCCGTTAGCAAACAAATGGGGGCAGGCGTACTTGGTGAAAAAACAGCAGGGGGGCACGTGTCCTAGGTGAAAAAAAACAGCAGGGGGCAGGTGTCCTAAGTAAAAAAAATGGGGGGGGGGGGGGAGGGGGCAGATGTCCCCGCTAATTAATATTAATAGGAGGCAGTTGTTCATTTGGCAGGCGTCCGTATCCCATTGCCCAGTATTCCAATTTTTTATGCTACTTGGCCTTGATGGAAACAACATATTAACAAGAAACAACAGAAAACCTATTTGCAGTAAAGCTGCAAATATAAACTTGATTGTAGGACCATTCCATGGACACTTTAAAGCCTACTTCGATATCAGCGTTCCTTACTCTCATCCTTTCACTGCATCACCGCAGTATTTCACCCGAATCGAGTTTTGAGGTTATGCAAGCTTAACCGACATGCTTTCAATTTTGTTATTGACAACTACATATTTATAATTTCATGATTACTGAACGGAATATTGAAAATGACACACTCAATCGCGAAAGAGTTTTCTGAAAAACAGGATTCTGCAAAAGGTTTTAGTGAAATTTGATTATTTTCAATTTCGATGGCTCTTGTTGAAAAGGTGTTAATCACTGATCGTCCCAAACAAGATCAAAGACTGATGCCGAACATTAATAACAGAGAATCTTTTAAAAATATACATGCGCAATCCTAAAATGCAATAAATCAAGTCTTTTTTCACGTTTTATGAGAGAAATATGTCCAATTGTATCATTGAATCATTTTTAGGTACATGTGGGTGAGAAATTTTGTATACGGGCAAAATACAGACCAAATAAAATATTTGGCATTATTTTCCGTGGACATATTTTTGTCTTTGCTTCTTGGGGAAATCCATGCTGCTAAATACGACGAAGGAGTGTTATCTAGTTAAGTCAGGTGGTCAGGTCCGACACCCCCACCTCGCAGTAGATTTAGTGGGGGTGTCGATTTTATACATAATGTAGGCAGCATACACAGCATGGGCTGTCTGTCTTTAATCCGGCAAAAACAGGGTTAAGGCTTGGTTTTTTGAATACCCGTAATACTTTCAAACATTATCCATCGTGAATTCTGAGTCTGATGAAAGAGGTTATGTTTATCTATTACATACCCATTTGGTGGCCGAAAACAGCAATTTCATCAAAATATTTATGTTTAGCAGCCTGTAGAGGGGTTAGGAAATGATTAGCGGAATATTCTATCCATGCAACTTGTAATACCACACCAAGACCTGCCAATGTCCAATTGTTCTTGAAAATCACCATCAAGCAGTTAGCGAAATCCACGGAAAATGTAAATTTTATGCTTTTAAGGAGCATCTCTCCTTATCCAGTCAAAAATGGGTTAAGCTTCATTCTTTTAAATACCCTTACTACTTACAAAACTGATCCTCTGTGAATTCTACATGCAGTAAAAGAAGTTTTGTTTAGCTTTTACATACCAATTGGGTGCTGTTGGTGTCTCAAAACAGCCCATTTTATCAAACTTTTGATGTTTAGCAGCTCGTGGAGAGTTAACAAATGCTCACCGGAATGGTTTGTCCATGCAACTTGTAATGTCACACTAAGACCTGTGAATGGCCATTTCTTCTTGAAATCTACAAGATGTTTTTAAAGAAATCCAGGGAAAACATGAATTTTTAAGCCTGTTATGTGTATCGCTGTTTAACCAGCTCAAAACGGGTTAAGGCTTGGTTTTTAGCTCGCCTGACTTTCAGTGATATTCAAGTTTGTTGAAGCCAAGTCCCTGGGTTCATATTTGGGCTCCCTGTGGGAGCCCGAATTATAGCTTAGTTCAGTATGAGGAATTTTTCTTTAAAAATCTTCTTCAGATTCAACAGTCTGAATGTTTTGGTATTTGGCATGCTGCATCCTTAGGGGGGTGAGATTCAAGTTTGTTGAAGCGAAGTCCCTGGGTTCATATTTGGGCTCACTGTGGGAGCCCGAATTATAACTTAGTTCAAAATGAGGAATTTTCTTTCAAAAATTTTCTTCAGATCCAGCAGTCGGAATGTTTTGATATTTGGTATGCAGCATCCTTACGGCGGTGAGATTCAAGTTTGTTCAAGCCATGTCCCTAGGTTCATATATGGGCTCACTGTGGGAGCTTGAACTGTAACTTAGTTCAAAACGTGGAATTTTTCTTTAAAAATCTTCTTCTTCAGATCCAGCAATCGAAATGTTTTGATATTTGGTATGCAGCATCCTTAAGGGGTGAGATTCAAGTTTGTTGAAGCCTGAATTATAACTTAGTTCAATATGAGGAATTTTTCTTTAAAAATCTTCTTCTTCAGATTCAGCAGTCCGAATGTTTTGATATTTGGCATGCAGCATCCTTAGGGGGGTGAGATTCAATTTTGTTCAAGCCAAGTCCTAGGGTTCATATTTGGGCTCACTGTGGGAGCCTGAATTATAACTTAGTTCAAAATGAAGAATTTTCTTTAAAAATCTTCTTCTTCAGATCCAGCAGTCAGAATGCTTTGATATTTGGTATGCAGCATCCTTAGGAGGTAAGATTCAAGTTTGTTCAAGCCAAGTCCCTAGGTTGATATTTGGGCTCCCTGTGGTTCCCTTAGTTCAATATGAGGAATATTCTTCAAAAATCTTCTTCACATCCACCTGTCAGAATCTGTTGATATTTGGTGTACAGCATCCGACTGGAGGTGAGATTCAAGTTTGTTCAAGCCAAGTCACTGGGTTAATATTTGGGCTCCCTGTGGGAGCCCGAATTATTACTTAGTTCAATATGAGGAATATTCTTTAAATATCTTTTTTTTTGGATCCACTGGTCAGAATCTTTGGATATTTGGTATAAGCTTTTCTTAGGAGGGGCAGATGCAACTTGTTGAAATCAATTCCCTGGGTTGATATTTAGGCTACCATGTCAGGTGAGTGCCCTCAGGCCCCCTGGGGCCTCTTGTTTGAATACCCTTATTACTTACAAAAATTATCCTAGGTGAATTCCACTTCCAATAAAGAAAGTTATGTTCATTTCTCAGCTACACGATGGGTGCTGTGGGGGGCTGAAAACAGCCTATTTTATCAAAGTGTTGATGTTTGAGAGCGCGTGGAGGGTTAACAAATGCTTATCAGAATATTTTGTCCTTGCAGTTTATAATGTCACACCAAGACCTGCGAATGACCAGTTTTTTCTTGAAAAGCTACTTGACATTTTTAGAGAAATCCACGTAAAACAAGATTATTTAAGCATTTGAGGGAATCACTCTTAAACCAGTCCAAAACGGGTTAACACTTGGTTTTTTGAATACCATTATTACTTAAGTGGTAAAGTGCTAAATTATTTTTGGTCCTTAAAATTTCTTTGTGCAGCTTTGCCTTGTTGCAATTTATGGGAGAGTGCAAGTAGGCACTCTCCCATGAATTGTAAAAAGGCAAATCCTCACTTGTAAAATAATATCACTTCAAAGAAAATATGAAGCACACCCACAGAATATGAAGCCTTTAAACTGTGGTACTGGCAGTTCAGAATAAAGCTCAAATATGGGCTTTCAGCTCTCTTCCAGTTAAAAAATGGCCCTCGGTGAATTCCACTTCCAACAATGGAGATTATGCTTATCTCTCAGGTACACAGTGGGTGCTTGCATGGTTGCCCGAAAACAGCCCATTTTCTGAAACTTTCTATGCTTGGCGGCCTGTACAGGATTAATAAATGCTCACCGCAATATTTTGTCCATGCAACTTGTAATGTCACACCAAGACATGCCAATAGCCAATTTTTCTTGAAAAGCTACAAGATGTTTTTAGAGAAATCCACAGAAAACGGGGATTTTAAGATTTTAATGGGTTAAGACTTCGACATTTGAATACTCTTACCACTTACTAAAATCTTTTCCTATAAATTTTGTGTCCGGTAAAAGAAGGTACCTTTCTCTGTGGTATGCCCGTTGTGTGCTGTTGGTGTTCAAAAACAGCCCAATTTATCACAAGTTTTACGCTTAGCAACACGGGGAGGGTTAACTCATGCTGACTGGAATATTTTATCCATGCAACTTGTAATGTCACACCAAGACCTGGGAGTGACCAATATTTCTTGAAAATCTACAGGACTCGTTTAGAGAAATCCACGGAAATCATGATTTGTTTTAGCTTTTGGGGGGATATTGCTGTTTAACAGCCCAAAATGGGTTAACGCTTGGTTTTTTTAACACCCTTATTACTTACAAAAATGATCCACGGTAAATTCCACTTCCAATAAAGGAAGTTATGTTTTTCTCTCGCATATCGTTTGGGTGCTGTGAGGGCCCGAAAACAGCCTATTTCATCAAAAATTTTGATGTTTGGCAGCCTGTGGAGGGTTAACATATGCATTGCCTAATATGTCTTGTATATCAATGGTCGAGTCACAGGCAGGTCTAGCACTGATGAATGTTTAAAAAAAATCTACAAGACGTGTTTCAAGAAAGTGCCGATAAACCCCAATTTTGGCAGTTTTTTGCCAATTCTGCTGAAATAAGGGTTAAATCGAAAATTACGCTTTAGATTGTGTGCCCCTCTATGAGTGTGCAAAATTTTGTGAAATCGATTCGAAAATGGCTTCTGAATTGTACAGACAAAATGTGAGGACCCCCACCCCCCTCCCCACCCCCCCTCCCCCAATATTCTTTTCCAGAGGGAAAAGCCTAAATGATATGAACAACAACATGATTTTCAACCGGCCCATGTCAGTATATTTCTTGATTCAGATTAAAAGGCAAGTATGTTGAACTATTCTTGGATTTGAAAACTATTGACTTACAGTTATTTTGAAGTCACATGAGTATTATTACCACTAATAGGGAAGAACATTCAAGTGACTTCAAAATAACTGCAAGTTAATAGTTTAATCAAATCTGAAAAATTATTCAACATACTTGCTCTTTAATCAAGAAATATACTGTCATTCTAAATGAGTAGAAAATGCTGGCATGTTGCTAAAGTAGTAATAATAATAATCAACATCACGATAAATCAAGCAATGAATAAACACATACAAACATTTAAGGCCCATAAATTCCTGCACATTTTCTTAATAGTTTGCTGGTACTGATTTCCCCCTTTGAATATTTATCCCAAAGTTCAAATAACTGTCCTTGTGCTTTTGTTACATCTTTGCTCTGTCGGCATTGTAGCTTATCTTTTGACAGAGGTTTGATTGACAAGGGGATTAATGTCACCTCTTTGTACAGTTCAATTAATAACACATAGAATGGGACAGATCCCCTGGAATTGACACAAGAGTTCAGGAGATTATGCCAACCCTCCGTGTCGTTATTAGTCCCCTACGGGAACCGTAAGGGGACTATAGGATTGCACTCCATCCGTCTGTCTGTCTGTCTGTCCGTCCGTCTGGCCGTCCGTCTGTCCGTCCGTCCGTCCGTCCGTCCATCTGTCTGTTTTTTATGTTACCACCTCTCCCTCCAACATGCTTTAAGCTACACCTTTCATATTTGGTACATGGATAAATGGTTCTGAGGGGATGATGCACGCTCAAAATTTTTTTTTCAAAATCCAAGATGGCGGAATGGCGGCCATTTTTGTTGTGTTTTTTAAGCTTTTTTTTCTCTATTTTCATGTTATCACCCCTCCCATTATGCAGAAATTTAACGAAAATTTTCTTTTTTTTCACTCAAAATTTTCATGTTTTTCTCGGACTTAGTAAATTTTAAGTTGTAAAACTTTGTAAACTTTGTGTTTAGGTGAGTTGTGTTTCTATGTGTCTTTCCAAGTGAATTAATATTCTACACTTGGGTTACTGAACTCCATTGCAGTAATATTTAACCCTCATTACATGCATATTTGAGGAATTTGAGGCTGATTTTCTGCCAAAACTTGTAAGAATTAGCGTTTAGGTGTTGTAAGAATTTGCGTTAAAGTCAGCTTTTGTGCAGATTGTGGTGCTTTAACTTCTCATTACTGTTGATTTTCATATTTCAATAACAACTGTAGGTATTAACCCGACCGTATGCAGAAATTTAACGGAAATTTTCTTTTTTTTTCAGTCAAAATTTCATGTTTTTCTCGGACTTAGTAAATTTTAAGTTCTAAAAGTTTGTGTTAAGGTGAGGTGTTAAGGTGAGTTCTCGAAGATCAGTGGGCTCACGCCTTTGATATTGCATATGTAGGTTGTAGGGGACTATCAGAACAGTATTTAACCCTGATACTATGACTTTTTTCCAAATTTCACCTAAAATTTTCTGCCAAAAGTTGTAAGAATTTGTGTTTAGGTGTTGTAAGAATTTGCGTTAAAGTCAGCTTTTGTGCAGATTGTGCTGCTTTAACTTCTCATTACTGTTGATTTTCATATTTCAATAACAACTGTAGGTATTAACCCTACTGTATGCAGAAATTTAATGGAATTTTTTTTTTTTTCAGTCAAAATTTTCATGTTTTTCTCGGACTTAGTAAATTTTAAGTTGTAAAACTTTGTAAACTTTGTGTTTAGGTGAGTTGTGTTTCTATGTGTCTTTCCAGGCGATTAATATTCTACGCTTGGGTTACTGAACTCCATTGCAGTAATATTTAACCCTCATTGCATGCATATTTGAGGAATTTGAGGCTGATTTTTTGCCAAAACTTGTTGTAAGAATTAGCGTTTAGGTGTTGTAAGAATTTGCGTTAAAGTAAGCTTTTGTGCAGATTGTGGTGCCTTCATCTCTCATTACTGTTTTCAATAACAACTGTAAGTATTAACCCTACTGTATGCAGAAATTTATCTGATTTCTTTTTTTTTTCAGTCACAATGTTCACGTTTTTGTCTGACTTACTCAATTTTAAGTTCTAAAAGTTTGTGTTAAGGTGAGTTCTGTTTCTATGTGTCTTTCCAGGCTATTGATATTGTATGCATGGGTTACTGAACTACACTGCTGTAACTTTGCACCCTTATTACATGCATATTTGAGGAATTTGAGGGGGATTTTTGGGACTTATATTCACTTTCTTTAAAAAAAATTTTTTTTAACTTTTTTTTTTTTATTTAATACTTTCTCATACTTGTTACTAGTAAAATTAAGGCTTATTTTAGTTGTTGATGTGATGTATTTTTTGTTGGGACGTATAGTCACTTTCTTGAACGAATGTTTTTCCGCAACTCCTCTTTAACCAAAGAATGTACTTCAGTTACAATTTCATTGATTTATGAAAGCCTTTCCTAATTCTTATTTATGATTTAATATCTGGCCTCACGATTCATATTCTTAATCATTAACATTTCTAAAAGAAAAAAATGCTTTTATATCCAATGATTCTATGTTGAATTGATATATAATAAATGCAGAAGTATAGACTTTCCAAAGCCATCACATAAACCACATTAATCATTTGATGCCTACTTAATGATTTATATTAACTAAATATTAGGCATGTTACATTGGAACGACATTATCAAGCGCGAATGTAGGTGAGCGTTGGGATGTAACATCCCTCTTGTTTAAGCTTTTTTCTCTATTTTATGTTACCACCCCTCACTTCAACATGGTTCAAGCTACACTTTTTATATCTGGCACATGGATAGAGGGTTATAATGGGATGTTGCACGTTCAATATTTTTTTTCCAAAATTTGTCCGTCCATCCGTCTGTCTGTTTTTTATGTTACCACCTCTCCCTCCAACATGCTTTAAGCTACACCTTTCATATTTGGTACATGGATAAATGGTTCTGAGGGGATGATGCACACTCAAAATTTTTTTTTTCAAAATCCAAGATGGCGGAATGGCGGCCATTTTTGTTGTGTTTTTTAAGCTTTTTTTTTCTCTATTTTCATGTTACCACCCCACCCACCAACATGGTTCAAGCTACACTTTGCATATTTGGCACATGGATAGAGGGTTGGGAGGGGATGATGCACGTTCAATATATTTTTTTTCATAATCCAAGATGGCGGCATGGTGGCCATTTTTGATGTGTTTTTTAAGCTTTTTTCTCTATTTTATGTTACCACCCCTCACTCCAACATGGTTCAAGGTACACTTTTTATATCTGGCACATGGATAGAGGGTTGTTTTTTTTCCAAAATTTAGGATGGTGCCATGGCAACCATTTCTGTTGTGTTTTTTAAGCCTTTTTCTCTATTTTATGTTATCACTGCTCCCTCCAACATGGTTCAAGCTGCACTTTTCATATATGGTACATGGATAAAGGGGTTGTGAGGGGATTATGCATGCTCAATATTTTTTTTCAAAATCTAACATCTGTCTGTCTGTCTGTCTGTCTGTCTGTCTGTCTGTCTGTCTGTCTGTCTGTCTGTCTGTCTGTCTGTCTGTCTGTCTGTCTGTCTGTCTGTCTGTCTGCTGTCTGTCTGTCTGTCTGTTTTTTTGTTACCACCTCTCCCTCTAATATGCTTCAAGCTACACCTTTCATATTTTGTACATGGATAAATGGTTCTGAGGGGATGATGCACAGTCAATATTTATTTTTCAAAGTCCAAGATGGCAGAATGGCGGCCATTTTTGTTGTGTTTTTTAAGCTTTTTTCTCTATTTTATGTTACCACCCCTCCCTCCAACATGGTTCAAGCTACGCCTTTCATATATGGTACATGGATAAAGGGTTGTGAGGGGATTATGCACGCTGAATATTTTTTTTTCAAATTCCATGATGCTTATATACTCTAGTGTTTTCTGTGACAAAAACACCTTATGTCACAAAAGCGCCGTAGGGGACTAATACCACCTCGGTGGTCAAACACTTGTTTGTCTGGACACTGGGCATAAAAACACTCCTGCATTCAATGTAGAAAAGTCTTCCATTTATCCACGTATTATTAACATAATCCATAAAACTCTGTACTACTGGTAGCTCTGCTCTTCTGTTGAGTTTATTGAAAGCATCTGGGATGTGTTCGGGAGGTAAAATTGCAGTGCCATCACTCTTCTTATAAAGGTTTCAATTTCTTCCCTGTTATTATATTCATTTTGCAAACCAACTCCTTGTATTTTACGATATGGTATCTGCGACCAATGGAATGCCTTGTATTGGTATTATACCATTGAAATCCAGAACAAATTTCCTGAGTGCTATTCGTCTTGGAAGATGATAGCTCTTAACACAGCATAATAATCATCTTTCCTCCTTCCGGACATAAAAGAAAAGGCTAAAGGAACCTGTTTAGTGTTGTGCTCACATTTGACAAATGTGTGGATCCAAAATAACTACTCCCATGGCTTGTTTACAACTTTGAAGGTTCCAACCATGTAACAGGGCTTAGCTTTTGCCGCCAGATTTAGTTGTCTGTTGGGGTAGAAGATCAGATGATGCCTTCCACCGACCTCAATGTCATGTCGGAAAAAGTTGGAATGTTGTCATCTAGGAAAGCTGCATCAAGCTCAAATTGTAGATCAACAGAATCATGAGGGCGTAAGTTCTTTTATCCATTTATTGCATCTCCATAACGTGCGGTCGTTCTTCTTTTTGACGGTAAAACTATCCATCATCATCGACCAATATCCTTTTCCATGCTTTTACCCACTATCTACAGTGTGATGACAGTTAGCTGGTGTTTATGTGGGCTGTACTGATACTATAGGGACCTCGTCGGTAACTGAATCCTCATTCAATGGTTGCCAAGATTGGAAAGATCTATCAACAGTAAAAGATTGTCCTTCAACTTTGGTCCTTGATTCTTCTATGCCAAATGAATGGTGTAAAAGTTGCATTATAATCGTTACTTATTTGACGATTGTCACTATTGTCTACTCGATTGTCCTCACGGTTGTTCACACAATTATCCACACCACTACCTTGGTCACTAACACAAAGACGACTGAGAACAAGTTGCACTTGACCACTCAACACTCCTGTGTTCCCTTATGGCAGTTCTATACTCCTGTTGATATACTTTTTTGGTGCTGCCATCTTGAGCATCCGTCACACTGAAGCCTCTGTTGTTGTGGTTGCACTGCTATGTTACACTTGATACCAATATCCGAAGACATTTTGATGAACTCTGACAAACCACAGAATTTTCCCCCATTATATACAAACCATTTCCTTTTAACAACACAGTTTTGAAGTACCGAAAATGGTAAACTGTGTTTTCTTGTGAAAACATCTTCAAATGATAACAACAAAACAATTACCACCAAAAACAAGCACACTTGTGAACAGAAAGACATTTTCTTGTGATCTCAAACATCGTCAAATGATAATCAATAATCAACAGAAAAATTATCACCAAAAAAAACTAGCACACTTCAGAACAGCCGAGAATGGTAAACTGTATTTTCTTGTGAAATAACAATCAATAGATCAATTATCATGCAAATCATGTGATCAGGTGCCGAAACAACTTCATTCGAGGTGCCGAAACGATCTAAGAACTGATTCTGAAACAACCCGGTTTCGAAACTACTTGATACAGCTTAGAATATGGCCCTTAATTTGTACCAAAATGTTAAACTCGTTAGCTTTCAAATTAGGGTGCTATATAAGTAAGGAAAATTTGTTTACTTTGATATCCCCACCTCAGATTTTCCATCAATTCAAATTAAATATACACAAGTTAACCGGAATTTTAAATTTGTGCAATATGAGAAAATTTCTTTAAAAATCTTCTTCAGATCCACCAGTCGGAATGCTTTCATGTTTTGTACTGAACATCTCTAGGGCATTCAGATTCAAGTTTGTTCAAATTGAGTCTATGGGTTAATATTTAGGTTCCCTATGTAGGGCTTAAAATTCATGTGTGAATCTGAATCGATTTGCGCAATTGATTCTCACAAGGGAAACATTGAGAATCAACTTTGATTCTCACAAAATGTTTTATTTGATTCTTGTCGTAGATTCTGGCTTTAAAACGTCAAGAGAATGCTCCATCTTTTGCCCCCTCAAAATAAGGTAACAAAACTTGGCTGCCTATATAGGCGGCTAAGATTTCACTAGACACCACTGCCACGATACTAGAATTTCCATCAGCCAGACCACCAAAAGCCTGTATGTTGGAACATGTGTTCTACATGCACATGTGTGAGAAACTTGGTAAACTGGAATCTGGGTCATTAAAGTGTAAACTCTCCTAAAAAACTATGGTGTTTGCCTTTTACTATGGCATATGTCCATTTTGCACTCACAGAGGTATAACAGTACTCTCAAATTCAAAATATTTAAGAACTGAAAATTGATTCTCGCAACCAGGAGCTTGCGAGATTGAGACAAATTTTAAAGCCTGCTGCAGGCTTGGCCATTTGAAAAAATGCAGGAGGGCAATTCTTCGCCCTCCTTGAAATGAGTCCAGTAGGGCACTACCCCCCCCCCCACCCCCACCCCCCAAGGTAAGAAGGAATAATAATCATTATCTGGTACTGCTAGAAACCTACTAGGTAGGAATTTTATTATTTCTTCCCATTTCTGAAGCATCACCTAGTACCAGGGTATTTTTGGTTTTCAAAATTTTGATTCTTGGTCTTCTCTCCCTCCAGGAACATTGATTCGCATAATTTTGAAATTGTTATAAATTGATTCACAGTTTTAGACCCAAGGTTAATTAATTTTCCATTTTTAGCTCACCTGAGCAAAGCTCAGTGGAAGCTTTACTGTCCGCCGTCCATCGTTAACTTTACATTATCGACTTCTCCTTCAAAACCATTACCCCAATTTCATCTAAATGTTGGGTAAATGTTTATTACCTGATGCCAATTCAGATTTGTTCAAATGAAGTTGCCCCTCCTCCGGGGTGGTGCCATGCCCTCAAGGGGCACATAATCTTTGAAAATCTTCTTCTCATGAACCAGCAGTAGCAGAGACTTGATATATGGTATGCAGCTTCCTTTGAAGGTGTAGACTCAGATTTGTTCAAGAGAAGTTTGATGGGCTATTTTGGCGTCATTATGGGAGGGGCAAAATTTTTAGCCCCGCCCGAAATTTCTATTTTCCGTACCGAGAGGCTGATTTGATCCAAATTTTATGTGAGGGCTTATTGGGTCATAAGTACCTAATTTGTGCCAAATTTTTTTTCCCTGTAGCTCCATGGGAACTGCAGGAGCTAAAAATAGAAAAAAAATTAAAACACCCATAATTCCAAAATTGCACAGCACTGAGAATTTTTATTTGGTGTGAAGCTTCCTTAGGACCAACAGAAAGGATTGGTAAAAAAAAAATTGCCATCAATTTTATCATAGGGTACAGTTTTGGGACTTTGAAAAAGTGCTGAGTCAGCACTTTTTAACACTTGTTGGCAATGGGAAAAACATTAAAAAATCTTCTCCCTATCCAGCAGGCAGCATCTTTTGATATTTGATATGCAACATTGTAGGATGGATCTGATTCAAGTTTGTTCAAATCGGCCCCCTGGGTTTATATTTGGGCTCAGTAGGAGCCCAAATTTGAACTTGTGCATTTCAGGCAAATTTCTTAAAAATCGTCTTCTCCAGATCCAGCGGGCAGAATCTTTTGATATTTGGTATGCAACATTGTGGAGTGGATCTGATTCAAGTTTGTTCAAATTGGCCCCCTGGATTCATATTTGGGCTCACTATAGAAGCTTGAATTCGAACTTAGTGCATTTCAGGCAAATTTCTTTAAAAATCTTCTCCAGATCCAGCAGGCAGAATCTTTTGATATTTGGTATGCAACATTGTGGGGGTGGATCTGATTCAAGTTTGTTCAAATCGTCCTCCTGAGTTCATATTTGGGCTCAGTATAGGAGCCCAAATTTGAACTTAGTGCATTTCAGGCAAATTTCTTTGAAAATCTTCTTCTCAAGATTCAGCAGGCAGAATCTTTTTTGATATTGGGTATGCAGCATGCTTAGAGGGGTGAGATTCAAGTTTGTTCAAGCCAAGTCCCTGGGTTCATATTTGGGCTCACTGTGGGAGCTTGAATTATAACTTAGTTCGAAATGAGGAATTTTCTTAAAAAATCTTCTTCTTCAGATCCATCAGTCGGAATGTTTTGATATTTTGTATGCAGCATCCTTAGGGGGGTGAGATTCAAGTTTCTTCAAGCCATGCCCCTAGGTCCATATTTGGGCTCACTGTGGTAGCTTGAATTGTAACTTAGAACGAAATGAGGAATTTTCTTAAAAAATCTTCTTCTTCAGACCCAGCAGTCGGAATGTTTTGATTTGTGGTGTGTGGCATCCTTATGGGGTGAGATTCAAGTTTATTAAAGCCAAGTCCCTGGGTTCATATATGGGCTCACTGTGGGAGCCCGAATTATAACTTAGTTCAATATGAGGAATATTCTCTAAAAATCTTCTTTTTTTTTTAGATCCACTGGTCAGAATCTTTGGATATTTGGTATAAGCTTTTCTTAGGAGGAGCAGATGTAACTTGTTGAAATCAATTCTTTGTGTTGATATTTAGGCTACCATATCAGGTGGGCGGGCGCCCTCAGGCACTTTATGTCTGTCCGTCCGGCATCAACTTTACATTATCGACTTCTTCTCACAAACTACTAAACCAAATTGAACCAAATCTGGTGTGCATGTTCCCTATCATATGTCAATTCAAGTTTGTTCAAATCAAGTTGACTCGCCCCTTGGTAGGGCCACGCCCAAAAAGTGAGCCTAAATCTTAAAAAATCTTCTCATGAACCAGCAGTAGCAGAGACTTGATATTAGGTGTGCAGCTTCCTTTTGAGGTGTAAACTCAGATTTGTTCAAGAAACGTCCTAGGGACTAATTTTGCCATCGTTATGGGAGGGGTAAGAATTTTTGCTCGCCCAAAATTTCTATTTTCCCCAAGAGGCTGATTTGAACCAAATTTGATATGAGGTTTTATTGGGACATAAGTAGTAAATTTATGCCCAAAAAAATTTTCCCGTCGCCCCATGGGAACCGCAGGAGCTAAAAAAGTAGAAAAAATTTAAAATGCCTATATCTCCAAAACTGCACTGCACTGAGAATTTTTATTTTGTGTGAAGGTTCCTCAGGAACCGCAGAAAGGAATGGTCGAGAGAAAAATTGCCATCGTTTTTTTTCATAGGGTAGTTTTCCAGGACTTTGAAAAAATGCTGAGTCATCATTTTTTACCACTGAGATTAATGGGAAAAACATTAAAGAATCTTCTTATCCCATCCCACTGCTCCAAAGGCTTTTATATTTCACATATAACATCTTTGGAAGATTCATTCACATGTTTGTTGAAATCAAATCCATAAGGGGGTGAGATTCAAGTTTGTTCAATTTGAGCCCCTGGCTTAATATTGGGGCTTTCTATGGGTGGGGTGAGGGGGGTAGCAGGGGGGGGGGGGGGGTGGGGTGCATGTTAGATTCAGGTTTGCTCAAATCCATTCCTTTGTGATTTTTCCATAAAATTTGCCTTTCATGGCTTCATTCCTTTGTAGTATTGATGAACCATGTCTAACTGAATGTCACTCCAAATACTTCTTTGAACCACTTTGGCAGGTGCGCGATTAAGGCTACTTGGGGCCTCTTGTTAGCTCACCTGAGCAAAGCTCAGTGGGAGCTTTACTGATCACATTCTGTCCATCGTCCGGCGTCCCTCATCGTCCGGCGTTAACTTTACATTATCGACTTCTTCAAAACCACTAGCCCAATTTTATTCAAATGTTGAGTAAATGTTTATTACCTAATGCCAATTCAGATTTGTTCAAATAAAGTTGCCTTTCCTCTTGGGTGGTGCCATGCCCCCAAGGGGCACCAAAATCTTTGAAAATCTTCTTCTCATGAACCAGCAGTAGCAGAGACTTGATATATGGTATGCAGCTTCCTTTTAAGGTGTAGACTCAGATTTGTTCAAGAGAAGTTTGATGGGTTATATTTGGCGTTGTTATGGGAGGGGAAAAATTTGTTGCCCCGCCCAAAATTTCTATTTTCCGAACCGAGAGGCTGATTTCAACCAAATTTTTGGTGAGGGCTTATTGGGTCATAAGTACCTAATTTATGCCAATTTTTTTTTCACCCGTAGCACCGTGGGAACCGCAGGAGCTAAAAATAGAAAAAAATTAAAACACCCATATCTCCAAAACTGCACGGCACTGAGAATTTTTATTTGGTGTGAAGCTTCCTTAGGACCAACAGAAAGGATTGGTCAAAAAAAATTGCCATCGGTTTTATCATAGGGTACAGTTTTGGGACTTTGAAAAATTGCTGAGTCAGCACTTTTTAACACTGTAGGCAATGGGAAAAACATTAAAAAATCTTCTTCTCCAGATCCAGCAGGCAGAATCTTTTGATATTTGGTATGCAGCATTGTAGGGTGGATCTGATTCAGATTTGTTCAAATCGGCCCCCTGGATTCATATTTGGGCTCACTATAGAAGCTCGAATTCGAACTTAGTGCATTTCAGGCAAATTTCATTAAAAATCTTCTTCTCCAGATCCGGCAGGCAGAATCTTTTATTTGATATGCATCATTGTGGGGTGGATCTGATTCAAGTTTGTTCAAATTGGCCCCCTGGATTCATATTTGGGCTCACTATAGAAGCCCGAATTCGAACTTGTTGCATTGCAGGCAAATTTCTTTGAAAATCTTCTCAAGATCCAGCAGGCAGAATCTTTTGATATTGGGTATGCAGCATGCTTTGGGGGGGGTGGGGGGGGTGGGGGGGGGGGGGGTGAGATTTAAGTTTGTTCAAGCGAAGTCCCTGGGTTCATATTTGGGCTCACTGTGGGAGCTTGAATTGTCACTTAGTTCGATATGAGGAATTTTCTTATATGTGCTGGGTAGCATCGTTGGGGGGGGGGGGATTCAAGTTTGTTAAAGCCAAGTCCTGCAGCCCATATTTGGAGCCCGAATTAACTTAGTTCGAAATGAGGAATTTTTCTTTAAAAATCTTCTTCTTCAGATTCAGCAGTCGGAATGTTTTGATATTTGGCATGCAGCAACCTTAGGGGGTGCGATTCAAGTTTGTTCAAGCCAAGTCCCTTGGTTCATATTTGGGCTCACTATGGGAGCCCGAATGACAACCTAGTTCAAAATGAGGAATTTTCTTTAAAAATCTTCAGATCCAGCAGATGATTGCTTTTGATATTTTTTATGCAGCATCCTTAGGGGGGTAAGATTCAAGTTTGTTCAAGCCATGCCCCTATGTCCATATTTGGGCTCACTGTGGGAGCTCGAATTGTAACTTAGTTCAAAATGAGGAATTTTCTTTAAAAATCTTCTTCTTCAGATCCAGCGGTCAGAATGTTTTGATATTTGGTGTGCAGGCTGCTTAGGGGGGTGAGATTCAAATTTGTTAAAGCCAAGTCCCTGGGTTCATATATGGGCTCCCTGTGGGAGCCCGAATTATAACTTAGTTCAATATGAGGAATATTCTTTAAAAATCTTTTTTTTAAGATCCACTGGTCAGAATCTTTGGATATTTGGTATAAGCTTTTCTTAGGAGGAGCAGATGCAACTTGTTGAAATCAATTCTCTGGGTTGATATTTATCCAACCTATTTTGGTTTATTTTTGTATAGGGAGCACGGTGGCTCTATGCTAGAGGTCCCGCGTTCGATCCCCATCCGGGATAACCCACGTTGTGTCCTTGGGCAAGGCACTTTATCCCATTGCCTACATGGGGGCACGATGACGCCGTGTACTAAGGCGTTTTGCATGTCGATGGTGCACATGTTTTCAACCGCTGTAACCCTGCTTGAGCGGAGCTTGAACAGAGTAAGAATGTGCATGAGCTGACAGTTGTGTATCGATGCTCAGTGGTTCTCTACAGGTACTCCGGCTTCCTCCACCCGTAAAACTGTGATGGTCACGATTAGCCATTGTGCATAAGTATGTGACCTTAAACACTAATAAATAAATAAATAAATAAATAAATATTTTTGTACAAAATACTTTGCCGTGCTGCCTGTGCACATTTCTTCATCACTGGCGCCTAAATTCATGGCTGATGATGCCCTCACAATTCAGAAATTTCCTCTTCCGAAAAAGTTTGCTGTGGCAAATTTCATGGGTTTAACATTGATTACAGCATTATAATACAGCTCAACATGCATTCTTTTTTATGGATTTGCATCACTGACACACTAATAAGACAGTAAGCTTGCTTGCCTTGATTTACTTATTCCTTCGAATCAATCTGTCTGAATCGTTTGTGACTGAAACCTCAAAGCTTCACACTGCTCAGCTGTATTTATGTTGGATACCCTAAACTTGCTGATCACGTTCAGGAAAATCCAACATAAATACAATAACTGCACATGTGTACAGTGCAAATTGTTTCTAGAGGGGTTACGGTATGAAAAAACAATGATATTGAATGATTGAGTCAGTGACTGTCCTCCCCTAAAAACATAAGTTGACGAGTCCAGATACAGGGACTTAGAACTTAGTCATGTTTAATTCGCTCATATGATTGGAGTCACAGACTGGCCATGCACTAGTACATAAGTACAAATGGAATGCGATTGTTTATATTCACAGGTAACTGCCCAGGTATGTTTTGAAGTTTAAACTATCTCCAAATACTGAGGAAGGCAGGTGATAAAATGCTCTCCTTGGCCCAAAATAAGGCAGGCCATAAGGCCCGCCTCAAAGGGCCAAGTCTGCTGCAATGGGACACCAAAGTTTAACTTTGTGCAATATGAGGAAATGTCTTTAAAAATCTTCTTCAGATCCATGAGTCAGAATGCTTTCATACTTGGTACACAAGAGATCTAGAGGGATCAGCTTCAAGTTTGTTCAAATTGGGTCCCTGGGTTAATATTTGGGCTCTCTATTGGAGTCAGAATTTTAACTTATTGCAATATGAGGAAACGTCTTTAAAAATCTTCTTCTTCAGATCCACCAGTCAAAATGCTTTCCATATTTTGTATACAACATCTCTAGGGGGGGGGGGGGGGGGGGGGGGGGGGGGGGACTCAGATTAAATTTTGTTCAAATTGAGTCCCTGAGTTAATATTTGGGCTTCTTATGGGAGCCCAAATTTTAACTATGTCTTTGCGCAATATGAGGAAATTTCTTTAAAAATGTTCTCCAGAACCATCAATTAGAATCTTTTGATATTTGGTATACAACATCTCTAGGGGGAGGGGGGGGGGGGGGGGGGGGGCAAGCAATCAGATTCATGCTTGTTCATCTTGGGCCCCTGGGTTAATATTTGGGCTCTCTATTGGAGCCCAAAGTTTAACTTAGTGAAATATGAGGGAATTTCTTTACAAATTTCTTCTTCAGATCCACCAGTCAGAATATTTTCATATTTGGTATACAAAATCTCTATGTTTTGGAAGGGGAGTGTGGGGCGGGGGGATTCTTCAAGTTTGTTCAACTTGAACCCATGGGTTAATATTTGGGCTTTCTCTTGGAGCCCAAAGTTTATCATAGTGCAATATGAGGAAATTTCTTTAAACATCTTCTACAGACCCACCTGCAGTCAGAATGCTTTCATATTTGGTGGTATACAACATCTCTGGGTGGGTGAGTTGGGTTGGGGGGGATTGAAGTTTGTTCAGATCGGGTCTCTGGGTTAATATTTGAACTCTCTATTGTAGCCAGAATTTGAACTTCGTTCAATATGAGGAAATTTCTTTAAAAAAACATCTTCTTCTTCAGACTCACCAGTCAGAATGCTTTCATATTTGGTATTCAACATCTCTAGGGATGGGGAGAGGAGTGGTGGGGGGGGGGGGGGGGGTCAAGATTGTTCAACTCTGGTCTCTGGTTTAATATCTGGTCTCCATTGGAGCCCAAATTTTAACTTGTGCAATATGAGGAAATGTCTTTAAAAATCTTCTTCAGATCCACCAGTCAGAATCCTTTCATATTTGATATACAACATCTCAAGGGATTCAGATTCAAGTTTGTTCAAATCAAGTCCATGGGTTAATATATCGGCTCCCTATGGCACCCCGAATTTTAACTTAGTGCAATATGAGGAAATTTTCATAAAATCTTCTCCAGAACCATCAATTAGAATATTTTTCAGATATAATTATTACTGGTGATTTCAACGACAACCAATATGGTTCTCCCAAGGGTCGCTTCCAGGAACTAAGTAATTATTTTAATCTTAGACAGCTTGTGGAAGAGCCAACATGCTTTACCGAATCATCTGCAACTTTGATTGACCTATTTGCTGTTAGTAATACAGTACATGTACTTCAATGTGAAGCCCTAGAACCACTTGTACCTGACATGACTCGCTATCATTGTCCAATTTATATTGCCATTGAATTCAGGAAAGAGATGCATATGGTTGTATGCAGAGGGAAACTTTGACGGTTTGAACACTGCATACAATGACATAGACTGGGAAAGACTGCTTGCTCATTCGTGCCCGGACACTATAGTATCCACCTTCACCGATCAATTACTCGAAATGGCATCTAAATTTATTCCCAACAAACCGATAACCTCTAGGGCTAACCAGCCTAAATGGATGCATAATCAAATTTGGTTATTGATTAGGCAAAGAACACAATTATATATCGTAGAGCAAAGCGCTCTGGTCAATTGCTCAACTGGGCGAGATATAAGCATAAATGAAAGGACATCGCATCAGCTGTTAGGAAAGCTAAATCTACATACATATCGAAATTCCAATCAGAACTAAGTTGTTCGGAAACACCCTCGTCAGTGTGGTGGAAAACATTAAAAACATTTATCTGTAAACCTGTCCCTGGAATCCCGGCTATAAGATACCTAAACAAACTCTATTCAACCAATCTCGAAAAGGCGGAAGTGTTCAATGATTACTTCTGTTCCATTTCGACATTGGATGACACTAATGCATCCTTGCCAGATTCACCCCTGCCTGCCCAACAATCGCTTGACAAGATGACACTTGAAAGCATGGAAGTGTACGAAGCAGCCAAGAGTATCAAGGTATCGAAGGTGTTTGGTCCAGATCTTATAAGTTCCAGGCTTTTAAAAGAATGTAAACACTCATTGTGTGACCCACTTACGGCCAGCTTCAATAGGTTATTAGATAACTGTTACTTTCCAAAAGTTATGGAAAAAAGCCAATGTGACACCGGTGTTAAAAAAGAATCCATCTAATATAGTTACTAACTATCGCCCATTATCTTTGCTTAGCTGTACTGGTAAACTATTTGAAAATGTATCTTCAAACGAGTATGGCATTTTTTATGTGATATCAATATACTAAGCCAGTTTCAGTCTGGTTTTACTCCAGGTGACTCTACGGTCCTACAACTGACAGACCTCTATGATGAATTTTGTCATGCTCTTGATGAAGGGAAAGAAGTAAGAGTCGTCTTTTGTGATGTTAGCAATGCATTTGATAAAGTTTGGCACGTTGGTCTTATTCACAAGCTCAAGAGAATAGGAATATCTGGCGACTTACTTTGTTTCGTAAAATCCTACCTTTCTGATCGGTGCTAGCGCGTCCTTGTAGCCTCTGAGGCATCTCCTTGGAAACCAATAATATCTGGTGTTCCACAGGGTTCGATCCTTGGTCCCCTGTTATTCCTGATTTACATCAACGATATTACTGAAAACCTACTTTGCAGTATACGTTTATTTGCAGATGATACATCCCTTTTCTTATAATTGAGAATCCTGACCAAGGTACCATCATAATCAACCACGGTCTAGCCACAAGTAAACACTGAGCTAAAACTTGGCTCCTTGAGTTCAACCCCCTTAAAATGTAATCCATGATCATATCACGTAAAAGTAACATTCCGGTGCACCCATCTATTTATTTAAGCGGAACTCAAATCTCCGAGGTGAGTGGTCACAAGCATCTGGGTGTAATTTTGAATAAAGGTGGTACATGGAACGACCATATCGATTATGTGTGCGCTAAAGCCTGGACACGTATTGATATGCTCAGGGCCCATAAGTTTACACTTGACCGGAAAGTCCTTGAAAAGATATACTTCGCATTTGTCTGACCTCTTTTGGAATACGCTGACTCCATCTGGGACAACTGCTCAGCAACTCAAGCTGCTGACCTGGAGAATATACAAGTAGCTGCAGCAAAAATAGTTACTGGCGACACTGTGAGCTGCTGTAAAGACCTTCTCTACACATAAACTCAATGGGATTTACTGGAAGAAAGATGCCAAAAGCACAAGCTTATCCAATTTTTTAAAATGTATCACAAATTAACATCTCCTTATATCTCCAATAAGGTGCCACCAATTATTTCATCTATTACCCAAAGCCACAATCTCCGATCGGAAAACAACCACCGTGTTCCCTTTTGTCACACCAATTTATATAAGTCCTCGTTTATCCCGGAGGTTACCGACCAGTGGAATGGATTACCCCCTTCAGTAAGAGAAAATTCTTCACTCATAAACTTCAAGACGTTTGTAAAAATAGTGCGAACTTGCGACCACCAATTTTTTACTATGGAGCCAAATCTTGTGCTGCACAAATTTATCATTGCAGGTTATGCCTACACTGCAGTAATATCAACGCCCACTTAAACGATAACCAACTCTCATCATCTCCACGGTGCCAGTATGGGGATCTAAAAAATACTGAGCATTTTCTCGTGCACTGCCCAATCTATGACAATGCTCGTAATTCCACAATCGGTGCGTTGCCATTTACTCTTGAGCCCTCCACATTACTATTTGGATCCGAATGATTGAATAATAATGATAACCTTCTTGTCTTTAGAGCCGTGCAGGACTTTATCATGCTGAGTGGATGCTTTGATAAGTAACAGTGCACTCATAGACTTTTCAGGTGTTGCTTGTCACACCATTACCGATATATTCATTGAGGCTGCCTTATTGAATATCCTTTGGTAGCAAACGCTGAATTCAGGTTGTTCCCATGTTTCCTAGTTAACCCTTTGCCCAATGTAACGGTCAGTGTTATCCATGAAAATCGCTAAGTAAATCCTTTTATATTTTCAATTTTTGTCTCGGGAACATGGCTTATGACCCCTCATTGGAACGAGTTCGATAAGCTTGTTCCAGTGGGGTATCATGAGCTGTGATTCTGGGGCGGACATTGGAAACTTGCAGTTATTCAAAAATTTATTCTTCAAGTGTCTTCTGCTACATGTGTTGGGTAAGGGGTTAAGTTCCTTTTCCCATCTCATTCTCCTGTTCTCTCTATTGCTCTCCTTAATCTCTCTGGTTCTCATGTTTAAACAATAGTGCCTGCTGCTACTATTAAATTTCGTCAGTAATCCAAAGGAGACGGCTTATACAAGCTAAAAGCTTACTGCTGAATCCTTTCAACAAATCTCGTCCTTGACTCATTACTTTAACGCATACCATTATATTGTGCACTCTGTATGACAATCATCCTGTAGTTTATTATATGTATGCATCATATTTTTTCATGAATAAATATTGTTTAAACTAAATAGGATATTTAGGCTTTCCCAAACCCATTTTGGGAAAGACTATTGTTATTCTTCTTTTTCAAAATTTTTCTTCTCTATTTTTTTTTTTTTTTTTTTTTTCCTCCTTGCTGTTGAACTGCTCGAAAACAAGTTGTACGATTTTGACCAAATTTAGCACACTTATGTAATGCCATAAAATCTAGTGAAATGCGGTGTCGTCATATCTGTGAAAACGCGTATTTTCAAAATATTCTGCCAAAACCTTCAAAATTTCACCATTTTTCGAATGTCTCAAAATTGTTTACAGTTATTTCGCTCAAATTTCCCACACATTTACAGCATAATATGATACACCACAATCACCACTCAAGTCTTTCAACATTAACCCCCACTGGCCAAAAATGACATGAATATAGATTTTTTCTTCAAAATTGACCAACTTCAAGGGCAAATGTCTCTAATAACAAGGTTGTTGTAACAATTATTTTGGTTTGGATAGATGCAACAATGATTGCGGAATAAAGTTACTGTTTACTTTTTAATCTCAGATTTAACCCTCAAGCACAATGAGGGCGATGATAAGAGTACCGTTTGAAAATGCCAAAATTAGCCAACTTTGGTTGCTTTTTCTATCATTTTGGAAAGGGTTAATTTCAAACACTTTTCATGTACGTATTCACAATTGACTACCGAGCATATTTGCTGTTGTAAGTTTGGTTGTAAAGTTTAACCCTATCCCATTCTGGTTGCATAAAAGTAGGTACCGTCCAAAAAAACCTCCAATTTTTTCAGAATTTGGTAAGTTTAGGTGGCGATTTACTCCATTTTTAGTTGCTTGAGCTCTGAATGTTTTCTGTAGCTGCTTGCATCAGTCAAAGTATGACAAATTTTGTTCTATATATTATTATTAAAAGTTTAACCCTTAGCAGATTTGAGACTTCCCATAAGGGTACTGTCGGAATAATTGTTATTTTCGCCCACTTCAAGGGCAAATTTCTCTAATTACAAAGTAGTTGTAACAATTATTTTGATATGGCTAGATGCAACAATGATTGTGGAAGAAAGTTACTGTTTGCTTCTTAATCTCAGATTTAACCCTCAAGCACAATGAGGGCGAGAATAAGAGTACCGTTTGAAAATGCCAAAATTAACCATCTTTGGTTGCTTTTTTCTATCATTTTGGAAAGGGTTAATTTCAAAAACTTTTCATGTACTTATTCACAATTGACTACCGAGCACATTTGCTGTTGTAAGTTTGGTTGTAAAGTTTAACCCTATCCCATTCTGGTTGCATGAAAAAGTAGGTACCTTCCAAAAAACCCCAATTTTTCAGAACTTGGTAACTTTAGGTGGCGATTTACTCCATTTTTAATTGCTTGAGCTCTGAATTTTTTCTATAGCTGCTTGCAGCAGAGAATGTATGACAAATTTTGTTCTGTATGTTATTATTAAAAGTTTAACCCTTGGCAGATTTGAGACTTCCCATAAGGGTACTGTCGGAATAATTGTTATTTTCGCCAACGTTTACATGCACTTTCTCAGCTCTGGAGCCATATTGTCTCAAAACCTTTTCCATGAGAGGATTAGGCCTTCATCCAAGAACAATTTTGCTGTTATATATTTTATTCAAAGATTTAACCTTCACCTAGTTTTCTGGCCTTGAATTTGAGTGCCCTAAAATTCTTCATAAAATTGGCTAATTTGGAGCTCACTTTTCTTCCATTTTCGAAAGGAATATTGAAAAATGATTTACATGTTCATATTTACAATTGCCTACCGAGCATATTTGCTGTTGTAAGTCTAGTTGTAAAGTTTAACCCTATGCTCGTTCTGTTTGCATAAAGATAGGTGCAGTCCAAAAAAAAACTATCGTTTTTCAGAATTTGGTAAGTTTAAGTGACGATTTACTCCATTCTTAATTGATTGAGCACTGAACGTTTTCTAGGGCTGTATGCAGCAGTCGTAGTATGCCAACTTTTGTTTTATATGTCATTATATGTCATTATTAAAAGTTTAACCGTTGGCAGATTCGAGACTGCCCATATGGGTGCGGTCGGAATAATTGATACTTTCATAAAATCGCTGAATATTGAATCAGTGGCGGCACCAGAATTTTTTTGTGTGTGGGGGGGGGGGGGGGGGGGGGGGGGGCAGGGGGGCAGACTCCCATGAAGGGGGGCAAATATGTAAAGGATCATATCATTACTTTGTCATGAGGTAGTCCAAACTTGGACCCAAAGTCCGTAATATACTTTTTTGGTTTGGTACGTCCTGTGGACGTACCAAACCAAAAAATTATATTACGGACTTTGGGTCCAAGTTTCGACTAAATGTAATGGTAATTAGCGGTCCTCCTTTCAAAAAATCCTGGATCCGCGTCTGGTGGGTCTGTGCGTGAGTGTGAGAGAGAGAGAGAGAGAGAGAGAGAGAGAGAGAGAGAGACTCATAATGCCCGTCTGTCATAATGCGAAATCCATGAATTTTTTTAGACAAGGGATATGGATAGACATGCCTTTGTTGGCTCATAACTTAATTATAACTTATAAGTATCTGCATCCGAGTCTTTAAATCTCTACTGCCTGGATGTGTTCATCAGCTAGCCTGAGGCTTTGGGCTAAGTGTGTATGGGAAATTATTGGGAATAAAAAAAGAGAGGGGTGTGTGTGTGTGAGAGAGAGAGTGACTGAATGTGTTTGTGTGTGAGGGTGGATGGAAATGCATGCGAGATGGTTGGGGTGGGGGTGGGGGGCAACTGGGGGCAAAGCCTTTGTTGGGGGGTGGGGGTGGGGGGGGGGGGGGCAAATGCCCCACCGTAGCGCCGAAACTGTTTGGAATAGAATATCCGAAAATGCTTTCGAAAATCGGATTCACAGCTCAATTCCAAGAATATTTTCTTTTATAAGGCTGCTGTAAAGTTGAACTCCATCCCTGTCTGAAATGCATAAAAATTGGTGCCGTCGAAAAAAAACTCTCATTTTTTCAGAATTCCGTAGGTTTAAGTGACAATTTACTCCATTCCTAATTCATTGAGTGCTGAGTCTTTTCTATACCTGCATGCAGCAAGCATAGCATGACAACTTCTGTTTTATATGTTATTATCAATAGTTTAACCGTTGGAATATTTAGGAGTTCCCATGTGGATATAGTCGGAATAATTGTTATTTTCGTAAAATCAATCCCTGAATATATTGGTAACCGTGCAGTGGCCTTTCGGTGGTGCTACATGAAGCCACAAATAGTTAAGGTTGAAAAGTTCATCAAATAGACAGATATAATGCCTAACTCAGCCGGTGACAGGTAAATAATGAATGGAAAAGTTGTTGAATTGATAATAAAGTGTAGGGACGAATCGTGCCCTCGGTTTCCACCTGATCCACGGTATTTCCTCGCGCGGCACTTGACAAAGATACTGAACAGGGTTCGCACGCGGGTCTGGAATCCTGGAAAAGTTTTGGAAATTAGAAAAAAAATTTCCATACCCTGGAAAAGTCTGGAAAACGGCACCTTTTTTGAGCTGGTTTGGAAAAAGTCTTGGAGAAAACTGAACACAGAAGAGGTGTGTATGGAAAAGTTATGGAATCGATCATTTGTTTCGAAAATCCGAATATTGTTTCAAAAAAAAAAATGAAAATCTCCATGCGTCGTCGGAATTCACGAACATCTGCTATTTGGCCGGTCTTTATTTGCATTTATCGGGACATTTTAGAAACACCGGCGGATGTAAATTATCAAGACACTTTAGAAACACCGGCGAATGACCTCATTTTTGCAAATCTGTAAATATATCGCAAAACATGCCTTGCAATTGTAGCTTCAGAGAAAAGTGGCTATCAGAATCAAAGTTTTGTGGCTGGATACAAAAAGATGTTAATAAACTGAAATCCAGATGCATTCCATGTGCGAAATCGATTGACATTGCCAATATGGGAGAAGCTGCACTTGTCAGTCATTCGAACGGAAAAAAATATTTGGAGGCAACTACATCCAAGAAAAACAGTCAACTCTTTTATGAGCTTTCAAACGAAAAAAACTGAATGTGCAAGCAATAATAATAGTGACGCATCCAAGATAATATCTTCTGTTGTCAAGTCTGATGTTTTAAAAGCCGAAATTTTATGGACACTGGCGTATGGAAAAGGTACTAGTATGGAAAGTTTCTCGCCGGTGGTCTTGGATAGTCCTTGAAAAGTTTTGGAAAAGTTATGGAATTTTTCTCCCTTAGAAGTGTATGAACCCTGCTGAACTGTCGGGCAGGGACAGTAGAAAACATTATGAGAATTTCAAGTTGCTGCCTTGCATGGTCGGGACATAATTGGAGTATATCCAACATTGTAACTGTTCAATTTGAATGTTAAATTAGCCAGATGACAGCTTTTTCTCCACTGGATCGAGTTGTCAGTTTCTGCCGGGAGAGTCTAAAATAAGCAGTAAAACTCAAAACTTTCTGTCCCATATGAATGTGCGAATATTTAAAAGCTGGACAGTTCATCAAATAGACAGAAATAATGCCAAACTCGACCGGTGATAGGTAAAGAGTGAATGGAAACGGCATTGCACTGGGAACAGAGTAGGGACACATCGTCCCCGCAGTTTCTACGTGATCCACATTGTTCCCACGAGCTCATGCCACTCGACAAAGATACTG
The DNA here is from genome assembly GCA_031216915.1 of Pictodentalium vernedei. NCBI lineage: Eukaryota > Metazoa > Mollusca > Scaphopoda > Dentaliida > Dentaliidae > Pictodentalium > Pictodentalium vernedei. Next base: position 380,469,486 of record CM062295.1, read on the forward strand.
TTCTGTCGAGCAGGGATAGTAGAACAACTTCTAAAGATTTCGTGCATCTGCCTTCACTGGTCTGGACGCCGTGTACTAAGGCATACTGCACGTCGATGGTGCGCATGTCTTCAACCAATCTAACCCTGCCTGTGCTACAGTGCGGAGGCACTATGCTGGGGAGCTGGCAGCTGCTCGACATTGCTCGGTGGTTCTCTCTGGGTACTCCGGCTTGCGCCACCCATACAACTGTCACCGACATAATATGACCTTGGCTGTTAATGTGTCGTTAAACCCTAATAAATAAATCCAGTACCAGTTTTGCTCGTACAAATATTAGTACCGTCAGACAAAATTCATTTTCTGACTAATTTCGTACTTTTCTGTACTCACCTACCCTGAGTAAGATTGATATATCTTTTCAATCTCAGATTTAACCCTCAAGCACAGTGAGGGCGAGAATAAGAGTACCATTTGGAAATACCTAAATTATCCAACTTTGTTTACTCTCTACTATCATTTTGGAATGGGTTAATTTGAGACACTTTGCTTTGCTATATGCAGAGATGTTTAATCAATAAATCCGGCTTTAGTTATGTTCTGGGACTTAATGAAACATGCTTTGGTCACTTAAAAATAGCACAGTCTGCAAAAAATGACTGAGTGAATACTCACTTGTCCAAAAACAAAAAGGAAAGTGCTCTTTCAGCTTTCCATAACTGCTTTCAAAAATTAATGGGGAACAAATTTTGTGTTAAATGTTTTGTTGTTCCGTGTTATCCAACACCAGTTTGGCCGTACAAATATGAATACCGCCAGGAAAGAAAGCACATTTTCTCAATGATAGACTGTTTGACTTCTATGATAGAGGTCCCGAGTTTGATCCCTGTCTGGGACAACCCACGTAATGTCCTTGGGCAAGGCACTTCATCCCGGTTGCCGACATGGGGCACGATGATGCCATGTACTAAGGCATTCTGCATGTCAATGATATACATGTCTTCAACCGCTGGTACCCTGCTTCAGCGGAGCTTGAACATAATTAGAATGTTGAGCTGACAGTTGCTCGTCGATGCTTGGTGGTTCTCTCTGGGTCCTCCGACTTCCCCCACTCGTAAAACTGTCACGGTCACGATTAGCCATTGTGGATAAGTATGTGACCGTAAACACCAATAAATAAATACCGTCAGGGAAACCCTCTGTGAAATCCTTCTGTCAATAAATAGCAAAGTAGTAATGTAATGCAAGAAATATTAACAAGCTGTTCAACATCCCTTTAATCAACTCATTTTGACTTGAACTGTACCCATCACTGTGTATACTAGCTCTCTAGATGGTTTAAACCATATCAAATAAACAACTAATTTGTGTGTGACAGTAACTCATATTACATGTATTTCATTGTATCTGAAACAGATATGCTGGAAAAATTGTGAAATCATGGATTAGGAAGCTTACCCTCGTTTGTTGACAAATCCCACACATTCACAAACATAGAATGATAGAGAATAAATTAATTATTGATATTTAAGGTCACTTTCAGCATCTACAGCTATATCATGACCATAATATAGGTATTTATTCAAGTCCAGGTATTCATTGCATAGGCGTGCAGGGCTATTTTTCAGGGGGGGGGGGGGGGAGGTGGGTGAACCCTTTTAGCCCGAAAAAGTTGAATCTCAGGAGGATATGCCAAATGCGGGTATAGGAGAGGGGGTCTCCCTCCACCCCCACCCCCCCATTGAGTACCCGGAGAGAACCACCGAGCAATGGCAAGCGACTCAGACTCCCCGACATACTAACTCCACAAAAGGAGGGTTAGCATTGGTTGAAGACAAGTGCACCCTCAAAGTACCTTTAGTACACATTGCCATGCCCCCCCCCCCCCCCCCCCCCCCCACCCCACGTGGGAAATTAAATTGGGATGAAGTGTCTTGCTCAAGGACACAATGTGGTTGCCACAGGTGGGATTTGAACCGGGGACTTCTTGGATTGCAACAATCATCCCTACCTTCTGAGCCACCGCGCTCCCGTAATATATAGTAATCAAACTCTTTATATGTACTTGTGTGATTATAAATGAATAATATTAACGTGGATATGTTTCCACTGAATCAACTTGTTCAGTATAACGGTCAGTTTACTTGCAACTTCTAAGTGGTGAGATAGGAAAACAACATTTTGTGTGGAACCCAATATGTTTTGTGGTCATTTCTGGCAACTAAATTGTCCAAAAGTTTCTGGCATATTGGCTGAAAAATCGGCTCCTTCCTGACTCAGGAGTGGGTTGGGGCACAGTCCTCCATGAAACCCCGGCCCGTACGTCCATAATTCATCTGTACTTATTTTTTCAAAGCAGAAAGGACATCGCTTGTTTTGCTTTCTATGAAAATATTCTGTAATTATTGAAGAGCAAATTTTGTGTTAAATGTTTTGTTGTCCTGCTGTATCTCAAATATCTGTTTTGGCTGCATAAAAACTAGTAGCATCACAAAAACTTTGATTTCCACTAAATTTTCTGTTTTCAAAACTGATCGATAGCTTTGTGTACAATACAGTTTGCCTTTTCACATTAAAAAGTTGGGAAAGCCCGTAATTTGTCCAACAAATTACAATTCTCTAGTTTGATATTTGGTATACAACATCTCCAGGGGAGTCAGATTCAAGTTGTTCAAATCAGGTCCCTAAGTTAATATTCGGGTTCTCTAAACCCGAATTTTAAATTTGTGCAATATGAGGAAACTTAATCAGGTTAGCTTCAAGGTTGTTCAGATCTATTCCCTGGTGTTTTACCATAAAATTTGCCTTTCAAACTGCAGTGACATAAGTGAACTTGGAGTTTGGCAGTGGTTGTCTACAGCTGATAGAATTGGAAGCAGTCATGAAGACCTATGATTTTACATCACTCCAATTCGTGCTTGATATCGCTGTTATCTAACGCGAAAGGAAGGCACCCCTCTCCCTCTTTGACTTTAAAGATTGAGAGCTGTACATTTATAAAAAGATTCCAGTTTGTTCAATTCGAGTGCCTGGGTTAATATTTGGGCTCCATATGGGAACCTGAGATTTAACTTAGTACAATATGAGGAAATTTCTTCAAAAATCTTCTTCAGATCCACTAGTCAGAATGCTTTCATATTTGGTATACAACATCTCTGGGAGGGGGGGGGGGTGTGGGAGGGGGGTAGGGGGGGGGCAGATTCAAGTTTGTTCAAATTGCGTCCATAGGTTAATATTTGGGCTCGCTATGGTAACCCAAATTTTAACTTAGTGCAATATGAAGAAATTTCTTTAAAATTTTTCTTTTTCAGATCCAACAGTCAGAATGCTTTCATATTTGGTATACAACATCTCTAGTGAGGTCAGATTAAACTTTGCTCAAATCGAGGGCCTGGGTTAATATTTGGGCTCCCTATGGGAGCCGGAATTGGCCATGTAGCCGAAGAATTAGAAATTTTGTATTTAGTACCCTCTAGAGGTGTTTTTTCTGCGTTTCGGTCAATTTTAAGACAAAAAAAAAATTTTTTTTTTCCTCTGAAAATTTGGTGTGCGGGGTGGGACTTAGAAAATTTTGGACCAAAATCGGAAAAAAAAAATTTTTTTTGTTTTTTCTGCGTTTCGGTCAATTTGAAGACAAAAAAAAAAAATTTTTTTTTTTTTTCCCCTGAAAATTTGGGGTGCGGGTGGGACTTAGAAAATTTTGGAGCAAAATCGGAAAAATTTTTTCTTCGTTTTTTTCTGCGTTTCGCTCAATTTTAAGACAAAAAAAAAAAAAAAAATTTTTTCCCCTGAAAATTTGGGGTCCGGGTGGGACAAATTTTTTTGGGGGTTTTTTCTGCGTTTCGGTCAATTTTAAGACAAAAAAAAAAGTTGTTTTTTTTTCCCCTGAAAGTTTGGGGTGCGGGTGGGACTTGAAAAATTTTGGACCAAAATCCCAAATTTTTTTTTTTGTTTTTTATGCATTTCTGTCAATTTTAAGACAAAAAAAAATTTTTCCCCTGAAAATTTGGGGGTCCGGGTGGGACTCAGAAAATTTTGGACCAAAATCCGAAAATTGTTTTTTTTTGTTTTTTATGCATTTCTGTTATTTTTAAGACAAAAAGGAAAAAAAAAAAAAATTTTCCCCTGAAAATTTTGGGTCCGCATGGGACTTAGAAAATTTTGGATCAAAATCCGCAAACAAATTTTGTTTTGTTTTTTCTGCGTTTTGGTCAATTTTAAGACAAAAAAAATTTTTTTTTTTTACCCTGAAAATTTGGGTTCTGGGTGGGAGTTAGAAAATTTTGGACCAAAATCCGAAAAAATTTTTTTTTGTTTTTTCTGCGTTTCGGTCAATTTTAAGACAAAAAAAAAGTTTTTTTTTCCCCTGAAAATTTGGGGTGCGGGTGGGGCTTGAAAAATTTTGGACCAAAATCCCAAATTTTTTTTTTTGTTTTTTATGCATTTCTGTCAATTTTAAGACAAAAAAAAATTTTTCCCCTGAAAATTTGGGGTCCGGGTGGGACTCTGGGACTCGGAAAATTTTGGACCAAAATCCGAAAATTTGTTTTTTTGTTTTTTATGCATTTCTGTTAATTTTAAGACAAAAAAGAAAAAAAAAAAAATTTTCCCCTGAAAATTTGGGTCCGCATGGGACTTAGAAAATTTTGGATCAAAATCCGCAAAAAAATTTTTTTTTGTTTTTTCTGCGTTTGGTCAATTTTAAGACAAAAAAAAATTATTTATTTTTCCCCTGAAAATTTGGGTCCGGGTGGGACTTGGAAAATTTTGGACCAAAATCCGAAAATTTTTTTTTTTGTTTTTATGCATTTCTGTCAATTTTAAGACAAAAAATTTTTTTTTTTTTCCCCTGAAAATTGGGGTCCGTCCGGGTGGGACTTAGAAAATTTTGGACTAAAATCCGAAAAAAATGTTTTTTGTTTTTTATGCATTTCTGTCATTTTAAGACAAAAAAAAAAAAAATTTTTGAAAATTTTGGGTCCGGGTGGGACTTACAAAATTTTGGACCAAAATCCGAAAAAAATTTTTTTTGTTTTTCATTTATTTCTGTCAATTTTAAGACTAAAAAAAAAAAAAAAATTTTTCCCCCTGAAAATTTGAATTTGGGGGCCGGGTGGGACTTCGAAAATTTTGGACCAAAATCTGCATTTTTTTTTTTTGTTTCTTATGCATTTCTGTCAATTTTAAGACAAAAAAAAATAAAATGTTTTTTTACCCTGAAAATTTGGGGTCCGGATGGGACTTGAAAAATTTGGGACCAAAATCTGGATTTTTTTTTTTTTTTTTTTTTATGCGTTTCTGTCAATTTTAAGACAAAAAATTTTTTTTTTTTTTTTTTTTACCCTGAATATTTGGGGTCCAGGTGGGACTTCGAAAATTTGGGACCAAAATCTGGATTTTTTTTTTTTTTTTTATGCGTTTCTGTCAATTTAAGACAAAAAAACCATTTTTTTTTTACAGCGAAAATTTGGGGTCCGGGTGGGACTTTTTGGTCCAAAATCCAGAAATTAGTTTTAGTGTTTTTATGCGTTTTAAGAAGAAGAAAAAAATTTAGGCTGAAAGTATTTTGTTTGGGAAAAAAATCTATTTTTTATGTGTTTATCTCAATTTTGGGATGTTAAAGTGCAGGAACTGAAAATAGAAGGAAAATCCTGTGTATTGTGTGGGCACAATCGCTTCATCTAGTTGTGTATATGCTTTTCTTAGGAGGGGCGTATGCAGCTTATTCAAGTGAAGTCCCTGGTTTGATATTTAGACTACCATGTCAGGTGAGTGCCCTCAGGCCCCCTGGGGCCTCTTGTTCAAATGGAGTTGCCCCTCCTCTTGGGTGGTGCCTTGCCCCAAAGGGGCACCAAAATCATAGAAAATCTTCTCATGAACCAGCAGTAGCAGAGACTTGATATATGGTATGCAGCTTCCTCTTAAGGTGTAGACTCAGGTTTGTTCAAGAGAAGTTTGATGGGCTATATTTGGCACGGTTATGGGATCGGCAAAATTTTTGGCCCTGCCCAAAATTTCTATATTCAGAACCAAGAGGCTGATTTGAACCAAATTTTATGTGAGGGCTTATTGGGTCATAAGTACCTAATTTATGCCATTTTAGCTCACCTGAGCGAAGCTCAAGGGGAGCTTTACTAATCACTTTCTGTCCGTCGTCTGTTGTCCGGCGTCGTCCGTCCGGCGTTAACTTTACATTATCGACTTCTCCTAAACCACCAGCCCAATTTTATTCAAATGTTGGCTAAATGTTTATTACCTAATGCCTATTAAGATTTGTTCAAATGAAGTTGCCCCTCCTCCTGGGTGGTGCCACGCCCCCAAGGGGCACCAAAATCTTTGTAAATCTTCTTCTCATGAACCAGCAGTAGCAGAGACTTGATATATGGTATGCACCTTCCTTTTGAGGTGTAGACTCAGATTTGTTCAAGAGAAGTTTGAGTGATAATATTTGCCGTTGTTATGGGAGGGGCAAAAATTTTGGCCCCGCCCCTAATTTCTATTTTCTGAACCGAGAAGCCGATTTCATAACCAAATTTTATGTGAGGGCTTATTGGGTCATGAGTACTTGATTTATGCAAAAAAAAAATTCCCGCAGCCCCGTGGGAACCGCAGGAGCTAAAAATAGAAAAAATTTAAAACGCCCATATCTCCAAAACTGCACGGCACTAAGAATTTTTATTTGGTGTGCAGCTTCCTTAGGACCAACAGAAAGGATTGGTAAAAAAAAAATTGCCATCGGTTTTATCATAGGGTACAGTTTCGGGACTTTGAAAAATTGCTGAGTCAGCACTTTTTAACACTGTAGGCAATGGGAAAAACATTCAAAACTCTTCTTCTCCAGATCCAGCAGGCAGAATCTTTTAATATTTGGTAGGCAACATTGTAGGGTGAATCTGATTCGAGTTTGTTCAAATCGGCCCCCTGGGTTCATATTTGGGCTCAGTATAGGAGCCCGATTTCAAACTTAGTGCATTTCAGACAAATTTCTTAAAAAATCTTCTTCTCCAGATCGAGCAGGCAGAATCTTTTGATATTTGGCATGCAATATTGTGGGTTGGATCTGATTCAAGTTTGTTCAAATCGGCCCCTTGGGTTTATATTTGGGCTCAGTATAGGAGCCTGATTTCAAACTTAGTGCATTTCAGGCAAATTTCTTAAAAAATCTTCTTCTCCAGATCCAGCAGGCAGAATCTTTTGATATTTGGTATGCAACATTGTAGGGTGGATCTGATTCAAGTTTGTTCAAATCGGCCCCCTGGGTTTATATTTGGGCTCAGTATAGGAGCCTGAATTCGAACTTAGTGCATTTCAGGCAAATTCTTAAAAAATCTTCTTCTCCAGATCCAGCAGGCAGAATCTTTTGATATTTGGTATGCAACATTGTAGGATGGATCTGATTCAAGTTTGTTCAAATCAGCCCCCTGGGTTCATATTTGGGCTCAGTATAGGAGCCTGATTTCAAACTTAGTGCATTTCAGGAAAATTTCTTAAAAAATCTTCTTCTCCAGATCCAGCAGGCAGAATCTTTTGATATTTGGTATGCAACATTGTAGGGTGGATCTGATTCAAGTTTGTTCAAATCGGCTCCCTAGATTCATATTTGGGCTCACTATAGAAGCTCAAATTCGAACTTAGTACATTTCAGGCAAATTTCTTCAAAAATCGTCTCCAGATCCAGCAGGCAGAATCTTTTGATATTTGGTATGCAACATTGTGGGGTGGATCTGATTCAAGTTTGTTCAAATCGCCCCCTATATTCATATTTGGGCTCAGTGTAGAAGCCCGAATTCGAACTTAATGCATTTCAGGCAAATTTCTTTAAAAAAATCTTCTAATCCAGATCCAGCAGGCAGAATCTTTTGATATTTGGTATGCAACATTGTGGGGTGGATCTGATTCAAGTTGTTCAAATCGGCTCCCTGGCTTTATATTAGGACTCAGTATAGGAGCCCAAATTTGAACTTAGTGCATTTCAGGCAAATTTCTTTGAAAATTTTCTTCTCATGATCCAGCAGGCAGAATCTTTTGATATTGGGTATGCACCATGCTTAGGGGATTGAGATTCATGTGTGTTCAAGCCAAGTCCCTGGGTTCATATTTGGGCTCACTGTGGTAGCCCGAATTATAACTTAGTTCAAAATGAGGAATTTTCTTAAAAAATCTTCTTCAGATCCAGCAGTCAGAATATTTTGATATTTGGTATGCAGCATCCTTAGAAGGGTGAGATTCAAGTTTGTTCAAGCCATGCCCTTAGGTCCATATTTGGACTCACTGTGGAAGCTCAAATTGTAACTTAGTTCAAAATGAGGAATTTTCTTTAAAAAATCTTCTTCAGATCCAGCAGTTGGAATGTTTTGATATTTGTTGTGCAGCATCCTTAGGGGGGTGAGATTCAAGTTTGTTCAAGCCAAGTCCTTGGGTTCATATTTGGGCTCACTGTGGTAGCCCGAATTATAACTTAGTTCAAAATGAGGAATTTTCTTTAAAAATCTTCTTCAGATCCAGCAGTCGGAATGTTTTGATATTTAGTGTGCAGCATCCTTAAGGGGGTGAGATTCAAGTTTGTTAAAGCCAAGTCCCTGGCTTCATATATGGGCTCCCTGTGGGAGTCTGAATTATAACTTTGTTCAATATGAGGAACATTCTTTAAAATCTTTTTTTTTTTAGATCCACTGGTCAGAATCTTTGGATATTTGGTATAAGTTTTTCTTAGGAGGAGGAGCAGATGCAACTTGTTGAAATCAATTTTCTGGGTTGATATTTAGGCTACCATGTCAGGTGAGCACCCTCACGCCCTTTGGGGCCTCTTCCCGCTTTCTTGACCAGGAATTATTCTAGAATATTCCAGAATTATTCTGGAATATTCTGGAATATTGTTCTTGAATATTCTAGAATATTCCAATATTTTATTCTAGAATATTCTAGAATAAACAAGAATGTTAAATGGCACCTTGAATAATCTAGAATAATGCATGAAGAAGAATAAAATAAGAATAAACTGGAATATTTCACAGCAGGAATATTCTAGAATATTCCAGTATTTTTATTCTAGAGTATTCAGGAATATACTAGAATGTGGGATAATGCATGAATAGGAATAGCACCTTGAATAATCTAGAATAATGCATGAAGAAGAATAAAATAAGAATAAACTGGAATATTTCACAGCAGGAATATTCTAGAATATTCCAGTATTATTATTCTAGAGTATTCTGGAATATACTAGAATGTGGGATAATGCATGAATAGGAATAAACTAGAAAATTCCACCCAAAATATTCTAGGTTATTCCTGTGTCTTGAACTGGCATTAAAGGAAATCTTTAGAATAATCAAGAATATTCTGGGAAAGAATTGCAATAATAAATGCTTTAATTTGGCTTATGGCTGCAGGAATAACTACAAACAATTTGCAGATTATGATTTATAATCAGAATAGGCGTTTAAAAGGCCATGTGAAACATTATTGTTATAGGGATCTATTGTGAAATAAAAATAAACACATTTTAGTTCAATCCTGTTATAAAATATAAAACCATTGGAATAGTTTGTAAACACTAAACATTGATGTATAGCATATAGCTTACACATACCGACCTGCTAGAATTGTGACACTTTACTTTATCAGGGATGAGGCTGCAGTGCATGTAATTAGCTAAAAGCAAACAAAATTCTGAAACATTTAATAAGAAACTTGGTAAACACTGTGAACCCCCCCCCCCCCTCCAAAAACAACACATAAGAAAACAAGTGCAATGTCAAGGATGGCTATGCCCCCCTCCCCCACCCCCACCCCCCCCCCCCCCATGCCAAGAATTTCCATATCCTAAATTTAATCATTGTTTATGCCAACGCCCAAAATTTATTATCCAAGACAACTTGTTCTTGTTGTATAATGAAGGTACTTGAGAAGTTTTGTAAAGATTGGTATATAAATACGGCGTAATTGAGCATGAGAAAATGACACAACAAATACCTTATCACCATTAACCCTTAAAGGCCTATTTCCAACTATTTAGTATTATGACATCAGAATAGGTGCCCTTGACGAGCACATCCTGCTGACAAGAGGCTAATTACCTAGGTAGGGCTTTCTAGTCAAGTCCTGGTTGTCTTAACAGGCAGCCAAGAATTGACTGGAAATCACTACTAAGTCACTAGACACAAACAGGCGATAGTCAGGTGTGTTGTCCAGGACTTAAAACTAATCCTAAATTTAAAAAAAATTGCATTAACTGAGGGGGAAAAAACTATGGCGAGAATCAAACTTAAATCTCTATGCCCCCCCCCCCACCCCTGTGGGAACCCCGGGAAGTGAAGCAGTGCTTGTTTACTGCAGTAAGCAGGTTCTGTTTCACTGGTAAAATAGGACCCAGGACCCAGTCACCAATGCTTGGGGTGGAAGTCTTCTAAAATGGGCAACATATGCAAAAACAATTGAATAAACTTTACTGTATGTTCATGTTGCTATCACAATTAGCCATTGTACATAAATATGTGACCTTAAACACCTCTAAATTAAAAAAAAAACACACCGAGATCAAAATATCAAATTTCCGACCTGAAAATTTTTGCCATAATGCAACTAGGAATTTAACAAATTCATTCTTGTTTGACAGAGCTCATTGAGCTCTGTCAAACAAGACTGAATCCATTAAATTCCTAGTTGCATTATGGGAAAATATAATGTTTCAAATTTTGGTATGTTGACATCAGAGTGTAGGGGGTTAAGCTGTATGATGTCATGATGATAATTGGACCACGCCCACTATCAATCCCAACTTGTATTAATGTGGTTACAAACATATGAATAAAAGTTTTGTTCCATTTCGTAAATCAAACTAAAGTTATCATACAGAAACCATATCTGGACATTTTCTAAATCGGAAAATGATCATAACTTTTTGAGTAGGAATTCAAGTGTGACTGGCATCAAATCTACAGAAGTGTTTGCCCTCCTCTCATAAATGGTGTGGTGAACAATGTAACAGAATTATATTGCTTCATGCGCATCTTCATATGGAGTTCTTCCATTGTGTAAAGTTTCATGACAATTCATTGAAAGGTTCAGGAGGAGTTGCGCTTACGAGGACACAACCATATGATGTAGCAATTGAAATGTATAAGTTCGATTATATCCCCTTGCAAATGTCGGAAAGGAATTATATTGCTTCATGCGCATCTTCATATGGAGTTCTTCCATTGTGTAAAGTTTCATGAAAATTCATTGAACGGTTCAGGAGGAGTTGCGCTTACGAGGACACAACCATATGATGTAGCAATTGATATGTATAAGTTAGATTATCTCCCCTTGGAAATGTCGAAACGGAATTATATTGCTTCATGCGCATCTTCATATGGAGTTCTTCCATTGTGTAAAGTTTCATGAAAATTCACTGAACGGTTCAGGAGGAGTTGCGCTTATGAGGACGCAACCACATGATGTAGCAACTGAAATGTATAAGTTAGATTATCTCCCCTTGGAAATGTCGGAACGGAATTATATTGCTTCACGCGCATCTTCATATGGAGTTCTTCCATTGTGTAAAGTTTCATGAAAATTCTTCAAACGGTTTTGGAGGAGTTGCGCTTATAAGGTGGACAGACGAACTTTGTTTGGGGGGGGGGGGGGTATAAAGAAGGTTTTTTAGAATCTCGAAGGTTTTAATCCGAGATTTGTGGGTGGTTGAAAATAGAGGTTGCGGCCAACCTCCAGCTGCAGATAACTTTCAGGGAAGGGAGTATCATAGGGGATAAGGTGAGGCATTATTCATAAGTCAGGGTTGTCTCCGTAAAATGAGGTCACTGTGGTGTCATATCCCCAGGTAATAACCGGGGTGGGATGACGTTGAAACTCCGCTTCAAGTAAAAAATGAGGTGGGTTTTTGGGGGGTATGAAATTCACTGGGAGAGCGGGCATTCATTCTTATATTTTTTGGGTAAAATGAATGTACAGTTTTGTGTAGGGGGTTTAGAAACTCAGTGTGTCTGGGAGGGGGTTACATATGTTTTAATTGTGGGTAAAATGAATTCAGGGTAGAAATTGTCTGCCTTTTTGCAGAACTGAGGTTGTGTATTTGTTCATTATATATAGCCTACAATGGTGGCTTATTTTGCTTGGGTGGTATGTTTGGCACTTTGTGTTGATTCCCCCCCCCCCCCCCCCCCAGTGAGACTCGAAACCTTTTCACCATCCGTGCATTCATTTTACTCACAAATGAATACACGAGCGCCTTATCACAGTGAATTTAAAACCACCCCGATTTTCACTCATTCAAAGTGAGTTTCAACCCCCACCACCCACCTCCAGATTATTTTCTATTGATATACCACAATAACCGTGTTTTACAGAGACAACACCGACTCACCTTATCCCCCACGATGGCCTCAACCCTGAAAATTCTCTCGGCTGCTACCTCTATTTTTAATTACCCACAAATCACTGATTAGAGGCTTAGAGCCGACGAGATTCTAAAAAATCTTATATTTTTGGTCGGCACTCATTTCTTTTTTTTGTCAGGTACTTATTGACTTTTGGTCAGTATTTTGGTTGGTAATGGATGGTTTTGGACTGTTTTGGTTGATATTTAATTTAGTAGGACCCATAATTAGACGGGGACTGGACTTTTCGCCGAAAGGAAAAATTGGACAGTTCGCCGAACATTTTGGACATTTCGCCAGAAAAAAGCTGGACTTTTCGCCAAACTTTTGACACTTCGCCGATAAAAAGACTATTCGCCGGAAAATGTGGGACAGTTCGCCCGAAATAAATTTTCTGTTGAACTGTCCGACTATTTTCTGGCAAATAGTCTGGTTTTTTTCGGCAAAGTGTCCCATAGTTAATTCTTAGTGATTTTTCGGGAAATTAGTTCAAATTACATTATTACACAGGAGGTGGATCGTCTGAATGAGACTGAGTCACTTAACCTCTAACGATACATATAATTTTACCTTACCCTCATATATATTTTTGCCAAATATCGAGACCCCCCCCCCCCCCCCCCCCCCCCCCCCCCCCATTTGTGGTACGGGCCTGCAGTGCACTGACAAATGGTGGAGGAGGGGTATTTTCTCTGAACATATCGGGAAATTTTTCCGCTCCTATTGATTTCTAGGTAACCAGAGGCTGCACAGAAGGTAGTCCCCTGCGCATCCGACTAGCTTTCAACTAGAGATCTGCTATCAGCTTCAGCCGTTTAAAAAATGGCGGCGCCCATAGCACAGAAAAAAAAAATATGTTTCTCGGTAGGGAGTAGAAATTGTGCTGTTGTATCCGTTAAAGTGCCCAGATTTTATGTTCCGGCGAACTGTCTTTTTTATTGGAGAAAAAAATAGTTTCTGACGGTTAAGGAGGGGGCTGTTTCGTGAATGGAGCTCCCAACGATTGTAATTTTTGACTGCATGATAAAGTAATCACTTCATTATTGAGAATTTGAAACATGCTGCTAAAAATAACGGCAAAAAAAATGCAATTTTTTTAATATCAAAAGCCGTCAGAAGGTCTCCCATATTTATAATTGATTTTTTTAAAAAAGTGTGGGGGGGAGGCACCCCCACCCCCTATCATTAACCATGACTTGCGTCCCACCCCATCAGCGTGTGTGCCTGCCTTTGGCATCTGCATCAGTATCCCAACACTTTTGAAAGGAGGCATTCACAGAATTAACTCTGGGGTTCGAATTTCCATTCCCAGGCACTGATAAGTGTTTTCTATTCATAAGGCACGCACTAAGTTAGGGGTGGCACGCATAAACATTGGCCTGACAGAAGCAGGGTTATCTCTAATTAATGTGTTGTAAAACAATAAAAAAAAATTTAAAATAACATCGCAAGTTATTTGGGATGCACCCAAACCGTCCCCAAGCCGAACCGTCCCCACACTATTTTACCCAAACCGTCCCCAACTATTTTACCTAAACCATCCCCTGGGTCAGGTACTCCAGTTGGCCGACGTAACCCGAACCGTCCCCATGACCGAACCGTCCCCACTATTTTACCCAAACCGTCCCCATTATTTTACCCAAACCGTCCCCACTATTTTACCCAAACCGTTCCCAGTTGAATAGGGAACGGGTCCAGTCGCCCCAACGGGCCCAACTCGCCACCAAGCACCTGGGCCAAGTCGCCACCAGAAGTTAATAGTATGACTTGCAGTGATCAAGGTGATAATTACTTCACTAACTGATTTAGCCCGGGATTAGGGATGGGATATATTATTGACAAAGAAAGCCACACCAAAACCGAGAATATTTCTACTCTCTGATTTGGTGTGAGTTTCTTTGTTTTGACTGAATTGAAATGGAAAGGATATTGACAAAGAAAGCCGCACCAAAACGGAGAATATTTATACTCTTTTATTTGGTGTGAGTTTATTTGTTTCGTCTGAATTGAAATGTAAGCGTGTGGGCGAGATATAAGTCGGTGATGGGACGTGTGGTGCGATGGCAGTAGACATGTGGAAATTAGTCATTTACAGTCACTGAGGGTCGAAAGGGGCTTGTTCCCCATACTGTCCCTGCACGCCTTTGGCACGTTAAACCATTCCATTCGTGTGATGGCAAATTGGGGTAAAAAATAAAGAGAATACCAGTATAACAAAGAATGAAGCCAAGCAAAGTATAAAATTAAACATCCAACACGTTCTCATTGAAAAGACATTGAAAGGATATCAGTCAGTAAAAACACTACCTTGTTTGATGTATTGTGCACAGTGTTACAAAAACAACAGAGTTGATTTGTGTTCTTATTGTTTATACAGGAGACAATATACAGTACAAACAACCAGTAAAAACTAGAGGATGGCCACCAAAGGGTGGCTGATTCCCCTGAAAAAAGCCTTGATAGCCATACCAACCTTATTCGCGACACACCCTCTGCTTGTGGGCAATAATAATACCAAGTATCATTAATATCCTTGAAGGCTGTATGAAGTTATGGAGCGGACACAAATTCTGTCTACGCCCGGACGGACAGACAGACGGACAGATGTCACGGCTAGATTCCCCCGAATTTTTTCGGGGGAATAACAAACACACTTCAAAGATTTCAAAGACATTCACTCTAAAATTCTAGAAACAACAAATAGAAGAATATTATTCCCCCGAAAAAAATTCGGGGGAATCTAGCCGTCACGTTGTTCGTCTGTCTGTCTGTCCGTGTCCGTCTGGACGTTGACGGAATTCGTGTCCGCTCCATTACTTCTTACAGCCTTCAAGGATATTAATGATACTTGGTATTATTATTGCCCACAACCAGAGGGTGTGTCGCGAATAAGGTTGGAATCGCTATCAAGGCTTTTTTCGGGGGAATCAGCCACCCTTTGGTGGCCATCCTCTAGTTTTTGTCTGTGATCAGGTAGTGATGAGACGTATCTAGAGTTTTTGTGTAAAGCTATTCGAAATCGTATTTGAGGATTTTTAACGGATTCTTCATTCTTTAAATGTTTTTTTTCGGATTATTTATAAAAAAAAAAAAAACGTGAGTACTAGACCTATAATAGTGGTCGGCAAAGTGGGCCAAGCCGCCTCCAGATATTGGGCCAACTTGCCTCTGGTGGCGAGTTGGTCCGGTGGCGACTGGACCCGTACCCGTTGAATACATGGCGAAGTTACTGTATTTAATGTAATGCAATTCACAATCGGATATAATTTTATTCATTATTATAATTTGTTGGATTTGATAATTCTCTTTTGGGTAAGTGGTTTTGCATAAAATAAATCTGTATAAAAATAATAATAATAAAATGACGTGGGGACGGTTTGGGTTTCGGGGATTGAGGATGGTTTGGGTAAAATAGGTGGGGACAGTTTGGGTTGCTTAGGTGGGGGTGGTTCGGCTTGGGGACGGTTTGGGTGCTAATCAGTTATTTCAATGGCCCCAGCCAAGAAACAACCAAGGGGACGTTTTGACCAACTACTGCCAGTACTGGGGACGGTTTGACCAACTATTTGGGGACGGTTTGACCAAAACATTAGGGGGTGTGTTGGTTTGGAGATGTTTTGACTACGATTCCTCAATAGAGGATCTCTTGAAAAATGTGAAGGGACACATTGTCACAAATGAATTTCTCTTTCTTTGACTTAACTCTTAAGTTGAGTACGAGTCCCCATCTGATCTCATTTAACATAATTTTGCTAATATAAATAGTAACAAACATACCAGTATCAATAATTAAAAAAATAAAACCATTCCAAATGATAAATTTCACCTTGGAATTAAAACAAGCATATCTCGCACAAAACGTCCGGTTTCGATTTCAGTACGAACTGCCCATGGGACGATTCGACCGTTATTCACTTATTGCGTTAACCACATTGAGAGAAAGAACTTGCTTCGAAAATCACGCGCCAGTCAAAGTTCGTTTGGGAGGTGCAATTAACAATAAGTTGATCGGGATTTTTTGCACCAGTGCGTTTGTAAATAATCAGTAATATGCCCATACCATGCAGAAGGAATAACAGTACGTTTATTTTTTGTTTGTTTTGAGCAAAAACAATGATATACTTTCAGAATCAAAATGTCGGCTTTCTGTGTTCGAATTCGGGCGCGTGCAGCCTGCAGGTGACGTAATGTCGTAACTTCCCAGTGGCCTATTTTTCTTTGGTATTTCTCATTATTTGTCAGTCATAGTGGTTCAAATAAATCACCGTGTCGTCAAACGAAATTATCAAGAGTTCTTGGAAATCATATGTTGAAATGTGGTCCGTAGGGACCAGTCTTTGAAAAACCACCAGGCTGCTTCGAGACTTTCACGTGTTGGCGGTGCTGCCACATAACGTTTTTTATACCACCCACTTGAAAAGTGGGCGGTATATAGCATTCATGGTGTCCGTACTTCCGTACTTCCGTACGTCCGTGACGCTTTGGGGGTACACATCTGTTATCCGCTACTCCTCTTAAACCAGTGGGTGGATTTCATTGAAACTTACAGGCATTCTTTTCTATACATTATAGATGTGCACCTCCTATTTTGCTTTCAGGTATTTTTATTTTTTACTCTTTCCCAAAGGTCGAAATGAACTTAGCCAAATTGTTGTGATGCTTTAGGGGGGTACACTCCTGCTATCCGCTACTCCTCTTATACCAGTGGGCGAATTTCATTGAAACTCTCAGACATTCTTTTATATACATTATAGATGTGCACCTTCTATTCTGCTTTCAGGTATTTTTATTTTTTCTATCCCATGTGGCAAAATGAACTTAGTACGTCCGTACGTCCATACATCCATTATGCTTTGAGGGGTACACATCTGCTATCCGCTACTCCTCTTAAACCAGTGGGCAGATTTCATTGAAACTTTCAGACATTCTTTTATATACATTCTAGATGTGCACCTCCTATTTTACTTTCAGGTATTTTTTTTTTTACTCTGTCCCAAAGGTCTTAATGAACTTAGCCAAATTGTTGTGATGCTTTGTGGGGGGTACACACCTGCTATCTGCTACTCCTCTTATACCAGTGGGCGAATTTCATTGAAACTCACAGGCATTCTTTTATATAGATTATAGATGTGCATCTCTTATTTTGTTTTCAGGTATTTTTATTTTTAGCTCACCTGAGCGAAGCTCAAGGGGAGCTTTACTAATCACTTTCCGTCCGTCGTCCGTCGTCGTCCGCCGTCGTCGTCGTCCGGCGTTAACTTTACATTATCGACTTCTTCTCACAAACTGGAGGACCGAATTGGACGAAATTTGGTCTGCATGTTCCTTATCATATGCCAATTCAAGTTTGTTCAAATAAGCTTGCCACGCCCACAGGGGGCACCACAAGGGGCATAACTCTGATAGCACCCATAGATTTTTTTCAAAAATTAAAAAAAATCTTCTTCTCAAGAACCATCATGTGGAATCTTTCGATATTTGGTATACAGCATCTCTAGGAGGGTTAGATTCTAGTTTGTTCAAATCGAGTTCCTGGGTTGATATTTGGGCTTTCTATGGGAGCCCAAAATTTAACTTAGTGCAATATGGGGAAATTTCTTTAAAATTCTTCTTCTTCAGATCCACTTGTAAGAATCCTTTCATAATTGGTATAGAACATCTCTAGGGGGGTCAGATTCAGGTTTGTTCAAAGTGAGTCGCTGGGTTGATATTTGGGCTCCCTATGGAAGCCTAAATTTTAACTTAGTGCAATATGAGGAATATTCTTTAAAAATCTTCTTCTTCAGACCCACCAGTCAGAATCCTTTCATATTTGGTATAGAACATCTGTAGGGGGGTCAGATTCAGTTTTGTTCAAATAGAGTCCCTGGGGTTATAATTGGGCTTCCTGTGGGAGCCCGAATTTTAACTTAGTGCAATATGAGGAAATTTCTTAAAAAATCTTCTTCTTCAGATCCAGCAATCAGAATCCTTTCATATTTGGTATAGAACATCTCTAGGGGGGTCAGATTCAGGTTTGTTCAAAGTGAGTCGCTGGGTTGATATTTGGGCTCCCTATGGAAGCCTAAATTTTAACTTAGTGCAATATGAGGAATATTCTTTAAAAATCTTCTTCTTCAGACCCACCAGTCAGAATCCTTTCATATTTGGTATAGAACATCTGTAGGGGGGTCAGATTCAGATTTGTTCAAATCGAGTCCCTGGGGTTATAATTGGGCTTCCTGTGGGAGCCTGAATTTTAACTTAGTGCAATATGAGGAAATTTCTTAAAAAATCTTCTTCTTCAGATCCAGCAATCAGAAACCTTTCATATTTGGTATAGAACATCTCTAGGGGGGTCAGATTCAGGTTTGTTCAAAGTGAGTCGTTGGGTTGATATTTGGGCTCCCTATGGAAGCCTAAATTTTAACTTAGTGCAATATGAGGAATATTCTTAAAAATCTTCTTCAGATCCTCCAGTCAGAATCCTGTCATATTTGGAATAGAACATATCTAGGGGGGTCAGATTCAGATTTGTTCAAATTGAGTCCCTGGGTTAATATTTGGGCTCCCTATGGAAGCCCGAATTTTAACTTGGTGCAATATGAGGAATATTCTTAAAAAATCTTCTTCAGATCCTCCAGTCAGAATCCTGTCTTATTTGGTATAGAACATATCTAAGGGGGTCAGATTCAGATTTGTTCAAATTGAGTCCCTGGGTTAATATTTGGGCTCCCTATGTGAGCCCAAATTTTAACTTAATGCAATATGAGGAATATTCTCCGTCGTCGTCCGTCGTCGTGAACATTTTTAGCTCACCTGAGCGCAGCTCAAGGGGAGCTTTACTAATCACTTTCCGTCCGTCGTCGTCCGTCATCCGTCGTCGTCCATCGTCCGTCGTCGTCCGGCGTTAACTTTACATTATCGACTTCTTCTTACAAACTGGTGGACCGAATTGAACGAAATTTGGTCTGCATGTTCCTTATATGCCAATTCAAGTTTGTTCAAATAAGCTTGCCACGCCCACTGGGGGCACCACAAGGGGCATAACTCTGATAGCACCCATAGATTTTTTTCAAAAATTAAAAAAATCTTCTTCTCGAGAACCATCATGTGGAATCTTTCGATATTTGGTATACAGCATCTCTAGGAGGGTCAGATTCAAGTTTGTTCAAATCGAGTCCCTGGGTTCATATTTGGGCCCCCTATGTGAGCCCAAATTTTAACTTAGTGCAATATGAGGACTATTCTTTAAAAATCTTCTCCTTCAGATCCACCGGGCAGAATTCTTTCATATTTGGTATACAACATCTCTAGGGGGGTCAGATTCAAATTTATTCAAATCGAGTCCCTGGGTTCTTATTTAGGCTCCCTATGGGAGCCCGAATTTTAACATAATGCAATATGAGGATTATTCTTTAAAAATCTTCTTCAGATCCACAAGGCAGAATTCTTTCATATTTGGTATACAACATCTCTAGGAGGGTCAGATTCAAATTTGTTCAAATCGAGTCCCTGGGTTCATATTTGGGCTCCCTATGGGAGCCCGAATTTTAACTTGGTGCAATATGAGGATTATTCTTTAAAAATCTTCTTCAGATCCACCTGGCAGAATTCTTTCATATTTGGTATACAACATCTCTATGGGGGTCAAATTCAAGTTTGTTCAAATCGAGTCCCTGGGTTCATATTTGGGCTCCCTATGGGAGCCCGAATTTTAACATAGTGCAATATGAGGATTATTCTTTAAAACTCTTCGAAACTTATGTGGATGTTCATTACTATATAGCAATTCAAGTTTGTTCAAACGAAATGGCCACGTCCATTTGGGGCTCTGTAAGGGGCATAACTCTGATAGCACCGTATGAATTATAGAAAAATTATTAAAAAATCTTCTTCTACAGATCCAACAGGCAGAATTCTTTCATATTTGGTATACAACACCTCTATGGGGGTCAGATTCAAGTTTGTTCAAATTGAGTCCCTGGGTTCATATTTGGGCTCCCTATGGGAGCCCAAATTTTAACATAGTGCAATATGAGGTCTATTTAAAAATCTTCTTCTTCAGATCCACCAGTCAGAATGGAGCCCAGATTCAAACTTAGTGCAATATGACGATATTATTCTTTAAAAATCTTCTTCTTCAGATCCACCAGTCAGAATCTTTTCATATTTGGTATACAACATCTCCAGGAAAGTCAGATTCAAATTTGTTCAAATTGAGTCCCTGGGTTCATATTTGGGCTCCCTGTGGGAGCCCGAATTTCAACTTAATGCAATATGAGGAGTATTTT
The DNA here is from genome assembly GCA_031216915.1 of Pictodentalium vernedei. Lineage (NCBI taxonomy): Eukaryota > Metazoa > Mollusca > Scaphopoda > Dentaliida > Dentaliidae > Pictodentalium > Pictodentalium vernedei. The sequence goes on from CM062295.1 coordinate 380,490,118, forward strand.
TTAAAAATCTTCTTCAGATCCACCAGTCAGAATTCTTTCCTACTTAGTATACAACATCTCTAGGGAGAACAGATTCAAGTTTGTTCAAATCGAGTCCCTTGATCAATATTGGGGCTCCCTATAGGGGCATGAATTTTTCCTTAGTGCAATTTAAGGAAAAATCATATTTTCCAGAACCAGTGGGCAGAATCTTTTAATATTTGGTATACAGTCTATTGGTATGGGTCTGATTCATGTTTGTTCAAATTGAGTCACTCGATCAATCTTGGGGCCTGTGTGTTTCTAAACTTTTGCTTGGCTATCCAAAATGTGTGATGAAGTGAGATTTGTATGCTTAAGAGTAAATACTTTAGAACCGACTACTAACTTGGATTATTATTAAAGCTATGCTTTAAGAGGTGAATGTGGTGGAGCATATCACACTTTAAGTGTTAAAAGTTAAAAAAAAATTATTATGACTGTTTTTTTATGATCACCTTGTCTTTTGAAAAGCCATTAAGGTGCTATATAAGTAATGGAAATAAGTTTACACTGAAATTCCGAAGCCTGATATTCCATAAATATGAATTAGAGCTGGGCGGTTTTTTGGTTCGGTTTCGGTTTTGTAGCCCAACCGAAAAACCGAACCGACAGATGCATGAAAAACCGGCCTGACGGTTGGCCCAGTTCTTGTCCGGAACGTTGTGAAAAGCCATTTTATGTGATGTGACTGATGTCCATGGTTGGTTTCCATACTTCATGTTGCACTCGAAAGAAATTTAGGTCATACTGAACTGTTATTTGAAGAATATATTTTATTAAAATGGGTAGTTAATTGGGAAACACACGTTGGAAGCTTAAAAAACAGAACTCGCAAACAACGTTATTCTTTCTCGGACACAGCATCACGCATTGGCCACACGCCAGTCAATTGCTGAATGCCAATACCCCCCTCTAGGAACAGATGCGCTGTACACATGCGCAGTTATGCATAATACAAAAATGGAATGGGATTTTCCAGAACGTGCACGACACTTACTTTCAAACTGTGCCACCTCATTGTTTTGATTAAAGGGAATATTTATCCATAAATCGAGGTAAGCAGAACGCGAAAATTTCCTATGAGCAACAAATGGTTATCCTGTAAATTTTTTGATAACCTTTGATGAAAGTAACATGCGCTCATTGGAATAGAACAATCGTTCTCTGAACGCTTCCTTCCTTGCATGGCTGATTGTCAATCCTCCCCAAAACAAAACGTACTCGAGAATAAATTGGCCAAAACGTCCCCAGTCCAAGTGTTGGTCAAAACGTCCCCAAGTATTGGTCAATATATTTACAAGTGTTGGTCAAAACGTCTCCATATGCGAGTGCTGGTCAAAACGTCCCCAATTTAATTTCCTCTCAAATTATCAACTTATAATTTGAGGAGAAATCTTTGAGGACATTTTGACTATCAGGCTGTACTGTTGTTCTCAGGAAAAACCGAAACCGAAACCGGAACCGAGGTTTTATCAACAAAAAAACCGAAACCGAAACCGAAACTGAAAAATTACAACCGCCCAGCTCTAATATGAATGAAATATACACAAATTATACATCAAAATGAAGGTTATGATGTGTAGAACATGAAAAATATGTACATTCACCTCAAAGTGTTGACAGTAGGCACCAGGGTTCCTGGAATTCTGCGATTCGTATTCGTACGAGAACTGACAATCAAATAATATTTCACGAGCACGACTCGTGGCCGAATAGGCTTCATATATCCAAGAACAATGCTAGATAATCAAAATACTTCAAAACGCAGCGTCTCGGCTGCATTTGTGGAAATTCCAACATAGTCTGCATTTTTTTCTGCAAACGGTGTCCATGATCGGCGTCAATATTTTTGGCATGTTACACCTTGAAATTTCATCGCAAAGTAATTGGAAAAATAAGCAAGTTTCACGATACCGACTAAGTAATGTGGTAACTGTGCAGTCTCCATATCATGACAGTGCGAAGTGTGAAGACGATCATCCTCATTATTTTGTTTTAGGTGACATTTGATTTTCTCGATTTTCTTCCTGTTGTCCTTGACCTAAACATCAACATTGCAAATGGCCTCTTTCGTCAACAAAAATGTAGATAGTGTTGGCATTTCCACAAATGCAGCCGTGTCGCTGCGTTTTGAAGTATTTTGATTATCTAGCATTGTTCTTAGATATATGAAGCCTGTTCGGCCACAAGTTATTCCCGTAAAATAATATTTGATTGTCAGTTCGCGTACGAATACGAATCGCAGAGTTCCAGGAACTCTGGTGCCTACTGTCAACACTTTGAGGTGAATGCATATATTTTTCATGTTCTACACATCATAACCTTCATTTTGATGTATACTTTGTGTACATTTCATTCATATTTATGGAAAATCATGTTTCGGAATTTCAGAAAAAACTTATTTCCATTACTTATATAGCACCTTAACTCTCTACCACCTAATGACGTCATTTGACATTATGGAAATGTAGTTTCTGAATAAATCAAATGCAATATGGAAGTCGCTGAAAGCAGCCAGTTCCAGCAACTTCCACTTTGCATTGTTTCATTGAGTTATACAGCGTTACATGTTAGAAAAACAAAACGCCCATCACAGCTATGGAGATATTTTAACACTTAATTTAGGATGGCATATCATGTGACAAGGTGTTCCGCAAAGCGCAATTCTGAGGGTTAAAGAGTTAATAAAACCATACAAATATGGATGTCATTAGAAATGGCTCACTGAGCTAGTTCTTATGATATCCATATTTGTATGATTCTATTGAAAGTTTCTTTTTTTTTCAGCAGAGTTGAAATTTAAGTATTTTTTTAAAGAGCTGTCTTACTCAGGGTTAATCATTCTGTTTATGTCCTCACTTCTCATAACATTCTATAGAAATGTACCCTTTTGCCATCGCTACTTCATTACAAAGTGATACTGATATTTTGAACATCACCCAGCTCTAAATAAGAGTAGTAGCTCAGAACAAATTCCACTGTAATTGAATACATGTTATGTCTAGTTTTTCTTAGCTGCAAGTAGCAGCTGTATAAGGGCAGTGTTCCCAGATTATCTTTTTATACAGTATTTTCTTTTAATGTATAACATCTTTTACATGCTAGAATTAAAGTTTTCTTTTAAGTAAATTAAAATAATTGTGGTCCACCACTGGACAACCAGCCAACAGAGTTATATAGTCCTGTTTTGTACAATTAATCATAATTTTTTGCACAACAAATTATTGTTTATTCTATAATTAGTCGAGATATAATTCTCAACATTTACCAAATAATGCAGCCAAAATATTAACCAAACAGGAGAACTTTCTGAAATTCAGTATTTTATCAATATACATACCAGGATCATCTGATCCAGCTTATTGGGTCTGCTGTAATGATACCCATTTTTTTGGTAAAATTAAGACTTTGTCTTGAAAAATGTGCAATTTTTATTAGCTCAACTTTGACGTAGTCAACTTTGAACTATTGGCATGGCCCATCGTCCGTCTGTCCGTCAACACGGCTCGGGGGCTACAGACCACATTTATGAACCGATCTCTACGAAACTTCTTGGGTACCTTTGTTATCACCGTGGGACGAGAACGAGTTTTGGGTACGGTCCGAAATTCAAGATGGCCGCAGTGGCCATTTTGTACCAAAATTAGGTGCAATCAGTTTTTTGTACAGAACTTCTATATGAAAGCTCTGATTTGAATGAATTTTTGTATGAATGTTCAGTAGCATGGAATACATCACATATAATACGTTTTTTTTCTCGTGCATATTTTATGCAAATTAGAGGAACTTTGATTTATTCATTGCTGCTTATGCACAATAAGTGCAAATATCAATACGGCTCGGGCTAGAGGGCGTATTTATGAACTGATCTCTACGAAACTTCTTGGGTACCTTTGTTATCACCGTGGGACGAGAACGAGTTGTTTTGGGTACGGTCCAAAATTCAAGATGGCCACCAGCGGCGATTTTGTACCAAAATTAGGTGCAATCAGTTATTTGTACAGAACTTCTATATGAAAGCTCTGATTTGAATAAATTTTTGTATGAATGTTCAGTAACATGGAATACTTCATATATAATACGGGTTTTTTTCTGGTGCATATTTTATGCAAATTAGAGGAACTTTGATTTATTCAGTGCTGCTTATGCACAATAAGTGCAAATGTCAATATGGCTCGGGCTGGAGGCCATATTTATGAACCGATCTCTATGAAACTTCTTGGGTACCTTTGTTATCACCGTGGGACGAGAACGAGTTGTTTTGGGTGTGGTCCGAAATTCAAGATGGCCGCCAGCGGCCATTTTGTACCGAAATTATGTGCAATCAGTTTTTTGTACAGAACTTCTAAATCAAAGCTCTGATTTGAATGAACTTTTGTATGAGTGTTCATTAGCATGGAATACATCACATATAATACAGGTTTTTTTCTCGTGCATATTTTATGCAAATTAGAGGAACTTTGATTTATTCAGTGCTGCTTATGCACAATAAGTGCAAATGTCAATACGGCTCGGGCTAGAGGCCGTATTTATGAACCAATCTTCACAAAACTTCTTTGGTACCTTTGTTGTCACCATGGGACAAGAACAAGTGTTTTTGTGTTCGGTTCAAAATCCAAGATGACCACTGGCAGCCATTTTGTACCAAAATTAGGTCTATCAGTTTTTTTTGTACAAAACCTCTATATGAAAGTTCTGATCACCACCATGATGCTTAAATGTGATTTCTTTATCTTTGACAAGGGTTGAAGACTATTTCTTATCTGACTTTCTCGAAAATTGTTCTTCAATGATTGGTCTGAATCTGTAGTACTATTCCATTGCAGTCACCCTGTAATTATTATTTTATTATTAGTGCTGCCGCGGTTATCCGGATAACCGGTTAACCTGTGGTTAAAACTTTGACCGGTCAAGAAAATGTTTTAACCGGTTAACCTTACATTCACTATAGTACATGCCAATCATGCCATGTTATATTATCTGACTGTTTTCGGTGCGAATTCAACTGATGACGCTTACTGACCACTGAGTTATCTTCTAAGTTCTAACATCAAACAGATCAAAGAACAGCGACTTTGTAACTTGTAACTTGTATCTTTCCCTTTGATGCGCGAACGTGCATCTTCCCACGTTCTAGACCAGTGCTGTACTCCCGTTCTTGTGATCGTCGACTCATTCGACTGTGGCTCTCTCCCTAACAGATGCCCTATTTAATATTTATCCGTCACTATCATAAAAGATCAGTGATCATAGCATGGATAGGGCATGCTGTGATCACTGATCTTTTATGAGAGTGACGGGCAGTGACGGTCCACAAATATGGTTCGAATCGATTCGCCGATAAGTATGGTCTCATTTGACTCATTGGTCTGAATCGCCTATGAAGATGTATAAACGATTGGATTCGGAACAGATGTGTGGGCAATTCGAATCAGACTTGTGGACGATTTGAGTCTGATTTGAATTGCCCACACATCTGTTCCGAATCCAATCGTCTATACGGTAAGTAACAGTATACATCAGGTCCGAATTGTCAAAAAATAGTCAGGTCCGAATTCCGTGGGTTCCCAGGGAGTAGAGTTACTCTGCTTGTGTTGTCTGTATTTGCTGACCGGAGACACACTGACGATGTTCATGACTTCATGTCTCAGTTAAATTTTAAAGTCCATTGATCAGAAAAAAGTGTTTGTGCGTGAAAAATCACTTTCGGTACCGTATCAGAAATAACGGGGCGCGAGCGTGATCGCTCACTGTTCCCAATGGTCAATGTAAATAACATTGGCCGGCCTGATATAATAGTTACAGTTGAAGCAAGAACACACTACAAATATAGGTACCTTAAATGTGGTTAACCACGGTTAACCACGGTCAAACACGCTGGTTAACCGGTCTGAAAAAAGTCTTAACCGCGGCAGCACTATTTATTATGCTTGACTTAATGGTCACAGCAAATACTAATAATAATTCTTGTCATATCCATTATTGTTGTCTTGGTCACAGCAAATACTAATTCCTGTCATATTCAAGTTGAGCTACAGTGTCATTGACACTTTCATCTAACAAGGCTTAACTTTTGACCACCCATCCATCGTTATTCAATCGTCTATCGTGTACTTTTTTCCAGACATTAACATCTCAAGAACTACGTGGCCATTTTAATACAGTACTGGACACTGGCATCTCATCTCAAACACCCGCACCCAGGCTGGGTGGAAATAGAAAAATAGCCTGCCCCCGTGGGAATCCCAGGAAGTGAGGCAGTGCTTGTTCACTGAGGTAAACATGTTCTGCTTTACTGGTAAAATAGGACCCGGTAACCAAGGCCGCTGAGCTGCAGTCCCGCAGCAGGTGGGCAACATATGCATAAACGATTGGCAAAACTTGACTTTATACCTATATTGTGTCATTTATAGCCTAGATGCTGAAATGACATTAAACACACACAAATAAATAAATAGAAAAATAGCCTGGTTGTGCCCGGTGGCAAAAATTGGCCACCAGGCATTAATGTTGAAAGGATTATCTTAATTGCCTTTTCTTTATTCACACAGTCGCTGATATAAATTGTCATTGAATAAGTGATAACTGAAGTTAATTGTTTTACTCTTGGGTTCAACCAGGGCATTGTTTGCAGACAATGCTGACAATTTAAGAGTGCTACTGTGATAACAATCTCCCTCAAGACATCAAAGGGTAATTAGTAGCTTTTATCAACAAGGGAAGCTAGGAAGGGGTATGGACAAAACGTCCGATGAACAAAAACATCCGAGACAAAACGTCCGATTTTCTGGACAAAAAGTCAGATTTTTTGGACAAAACGTCCGATCGTCTTGGACAAAACGTCCGATTTTTTTTGGACGAAACGTTCGTCAAATTTTTTTTGACGAAATGTCCGATGGTCTTGGACGAAACGTCCGATTTTTGGGACAAAACGCTCGATGGTCTTGGACAAAACGTCCGGACACATGAACTGCTCCCGGCCATTTGATAAAATAAAATAGTCAGAAAAATTAGACTCCCTTTTTAAGGAGAATATTTATCTCACCATTTTATTTTTTCAAATGTCCAAGAGCAGCTGCCAATGATCTTGTAGGATGATTTCACATTTTTTGCAAGTGTGTGTGTGAGGGGGGGGGGGGGGGGGGGGTGGAAATGAACTAAACGTTTGGCTGTGTCTCAAACCACCTTTTTGGGTGGTGGGGTGGTAAGATCCCTTCAAAGGACAAAACAACTGTAGTCAGTCTTATCATCACCTATTGTTTTAGTTTTACCTCATTATTTCGTCGTAATTACGCTCCCAGAGTAGACAACTGAGATGGATATATTAAAAAATATAGTCTTGTTTTTTTACCATTGAAAATACTAGTAGTACGTAACCTTAATTCCTAGAAAGCCCACAGAGTTTTCTAGGAATTGATGTTACGTAGTGGTGTTTTCAGTGATAAAAAGACAAGACAACCATATCAAAGTAGACAGTAGATCTTTACCTTTCTGGGAAGCTCCAGAAAGTATATCATGCCTGTTCGCGAACTGGTGTCGGCATTGAATTGACGGTTCATGACGTTCAAAAGTAGCTGGTATTGGAAGAAAGATTTTGAAAGATGATTTTTTGTTGTTTATTTCTGATATTGGTGAGTAAAACATTTAGAATTTTATATTCAGTGTAATTAGGAATCGGACGTTCTGTCCAAAGACAATTGGACGTTCCGTCCAAAAAAATCGGACGTTTTGTCCTGGATTTTTGGATCGGACGTTTTTGTTGATCGGACGTTTTGTCTAGTATTCGCTGGGAATAATTATGTAACTAATCTTCTCCCCACAAAGCAGCTACGATGCCCAGTGGTAAATTTCATATAATGCAACCGAGTAGCCCCAAAGTGCCTGGTGGTTTTCAAAATTGCTGCCACCGTGCTAGGTGATTGAGATGAAATGCCCACGTTCAGTACTCTACAAACTTTGTATGGATGTTCTCTAGGATACTAAAATTTAAATTTGTTAAATAAAGTTGCCCCATCCACTAAGAGCATGATACGCAACATAACACTTCAGCAATCATAATATATGTAAAAAATCTTCTCCAGACTGAATGCAGAGCATGAAATTGGGGAGCAATGAATAAAGTATGGCGGACTAAAAAAACGTTCACCTGAATATTTTCTGTGGTGAACAAATATTGTGCACATTCCTTCCCGTTTCTGATGTCTTGACCGCCTTTTGTAAAGAGAACCAAATTGAGAAAGATGATTCGGACTTGGAAGATTATTTGCTTGATCTAGACAGACTAACAATATTAATCGACACAACATCGAATGTGGTGGAGCATATCACACTTTAAGTGTTAAAAGTTAAAAAAAAAATTATTATGACTGTTTTTTTATGACTACCATGTCTTTTGAAAAGCCATTAACTTTTTACCACCTAATGACGTCATTTGACATTATGGAAATGTAGTTTCTCAATAAATCAAATGCTATATGGAAGTCGCTGAAAGCAGCGAGTTCCAGCAACTTCCACTTTGCATTGTTTCATTGAGTTATACAGAGTTACATGTTAGAAAAACAAAACGCCCATCACAGCTATAGAGATATTTTAACACCTAAATTTAGGATGGCATATCATGTGACAAGTTGTTCCGCAAAGCTCAATTCTGAGGGTTAAAGAGTTAATAAAACCATACAAATATGGATGTCATTAGAAATAGCTCACTGAGCCAGTTCTTATGATATCCATATTTGTATGATTCTATTGAAAGTTTCTTGATTTTTTTTTCAGCAGAGTTGAAATTTAAGTATTTTTTTAAAGAGCTGTCTTACTCAGGGTTAATCATTCTGTTTATGTCCTCACTTCTCATAACATTCTATAGAAATGTACCCTTTTGCCATCGCTACTTCATTACAAAGTGATACTGATATTTTGAACATCACCCAGCTCTAAATAAGAGTAGTACCTCAGAACAAATTCCACTGTAATTGAATACATGTTATGTCTAGTTTTTCTTAGCTGCAAGTAGCAGCTGTATAAGGGCAGTGTTCCCAGATTATCTTTTTATACAGTATTTTCTTTTAATGTATAACATCTTTTACATGCTAGAATTAAAGTTTTCTTTTAAGTAAATTAAAATAATTGTGGTCCACCACTGGACAACCAGTCAACAAAGTTATATAGTCCTGTTTTGTACAATAAATCATAATTTTTTGCACAACAAATTATTGTTTATTCTATAATTAGTCGAGATATAATTCTCAACATTTTCAAGTGCGTTGACATTGAGTACCCGGATCATTATTACAGCTTGATATGTTGGAAGGGGTGAGCGGCGGGGGCGTTGGGGGGGGAGGGAGTAAACCATCATGAAAAATATTTTGATATTTGATCTGGAGCATTCTCCAGTTCAGTCCTCTTGATGTTTCAGCTTCACAGAGAATGTAGACTTACTCTGTAAAACCTAGAGAACAGCTTTCGATGAAATGTGGGTCTTAACAGTATGGAACATTCGGTGAGCGCCTAAGGCTCCTTGGGGCCTCTTGTTTACTCTTTCTCATGCGTCGAAATGGACTTAGTATGTCTGTACGTCCATACGTTCGTTATGCTGTGAGGGGTACACATCTGCTATCCGCTACTCCTCTTAAACCAGGGGGCAGATTTCATTGAAACTTTCAGGCATTCTTTTAGGTACATTATAGATGTACACCTCCTATTTTGCTTTCAGGTATTTTTTTTTTTACTCTGTCCCAAAGGTCTTAATGAACTTAGCCAAATTGTTGTGATGCTTTGTGGGGGCTACACACCTGCTATCCGCTACTCCTCTTAAACCAGTGGGCAGATTTCATTGAAACTTTCAGGCATTCTTTTATATACATTCTAGTTAAGAATTCAATTCAAGCTTGCGTGGTGGGGGTGGTGGGGGGGGAGGGGTTGTTGACATTTGATATCCACGACCTCTTTTAAACTAGTGAAGGGATTTCAATGAAACGTTCGAACATTGGTGTCAGTCTTTGTGCTCTCTACATTAAACACACTTTTACTGTTGTAAAATGTTTCTTGGTGGGAGTGGGTGGTATCATTTAGTGAGCAGTGCTCACAGTTTTTCTAGTTTTCAAGAGTAACAAGAAAATTCTGTTGCGAGGCACCAGTGTGCAAAAAGCTGAATTATTGTGTTTTTTAGCTCACCTGAGCGAAGCTCAAGGGGAGCTTAACTAATCACTTTCTGTCCGTCGTCCGTCGTCCGGCGTCCGTCGTCCGTCGTCGTCCGTCCGGCGTTAACTTTACATTATCGACTTCTCCTCCTAAACCACTAGCCCAATTTTATTCAAATGTTGGCTAAATGTTTATTACCTAATGCCAATTCAGATTTGTTCAAATGAAGTTGCCCCTCCTCCTGGGTGGTGCCACACCCCCAAGGGGCACCAAAATCTTTGTAAATCTTCTTCTCATGAACCAGCAGTAGCAGAGACTTGATATTTGGTGTGCAGCTTCCTTTTGAGGTGTAGACTCAGATTTGTTCAAGAGAAGTTTGTGGGGCTATACTTGACGTTGTTATGAGAGGGGCAAAATTTTTTGCCCCGCCCAAAATTTCTATTTTCCAAACCGAGAGGCTGATTTGAACCAAATTTTATGTGAGGGCTTATTGGGTCATGAGTACTTGATTTATGCAAAAAAAAATTTTCCCGCAGCCCCGTGGGAACCGCAGGAGCTAAAAATAGAAAAAATTTAAAACGCCCATATCTCCAAAACTGCACGGCACTGAGAATTTTTATTTGGTGTGCAGCTTCCTTAGGACCAACAGAAAGGATTGGTAAAAAAAAATTGCCATCGGTTTTATCATAGGGTACAGTTTCGGGACTTTGAAAAAGTGCTGAGTCAGCACTTTTTAACACTGTAGGCAATGGGAAAAACATTAAAAAATCTTCTTCTCCAGATCCAGCAGGCAGAATCTTTTGATATTTGGTATGCAACATTGTAGGGTGGATCTGATTCAAGTTTGTTCAAATCGGCCCCCTGGGTTCATATTTGGGCTCAGTATAGGAGCCCGATTTCGAACTTAGTGCATTTCAGGCAAATTTCTTAAAAAATCTTCTTCTCCAGATCCAGCAGGCAGAATCTTTTGATATTTGGTATGCAACATTGTGGGGTGGATCTGATTCAAGTTTGTTCAAATCGGCCCCCTGGGTTTATATTTGGGTTCAGTATAGGAGCCCAAATTTGAACTTACTGCATTTCAGGCAAATTTCTTTGAAAATCTTCTTCTCCAGATCCAGCAGGCAGAATCTTTTGATATTTGGTATGCAACATTGTAGGGTGGATCTGATTCAAGTTTGTTCAAATCGGCTCCCTAGATTCATATTTGGGCTCACTATAGGAGCTCGAATTCGAATTTAGTGCATTTCAGGCAAATTTCTTCAAAAATCTTCTTCTCCAGATCCAGCAGGCAGAATCTTTTGATATTTGGTATGCAATGTTGCGGGGTAGATCTGATTCAAGTTTGTTCAAATCGGCCCCCTGGATACATATTTGGGCTTACTATAGAAGCCCGAATTCGAACTTAGTGCATTTCAGGCAAATTTCTTAAAAAATCTTCTTCTCCAGATCCAGCAGGCAGAATCTTTTCATATTTGGTAAGCAACATTGTGGGGTGGATCTGATTCAAGATTGTTCAAATCGGCCCCCTGGGTTAATATTTGGGCTCAGTATAGGAGCCCGATTTCGAACTAAGTGCATTTCAGGCAAATTTCTTAAAAAATCTTCTTCTCCAGATCCAGCAGGCAGAATCTTTTGATATTTGGTATGCAACATTGTAGGGTGGATCTGATTCAAGTTTGTTCAAATCGGCTTCCTAGATTCATATTTGGGCTCACTATAGAAGCTCGAATTCGAACTTAGTGCATTTCAGGCAAATTTCTTAAAAAATCATCTTCTCCAGATCCAGCAGGCAGAATCTTTTGATATTTGGTATGCAACATTGCGGGGTGGATCTGATTCAAGTTTGTTCAAATCGGCCCCCTGGATTCATATTTGGGCTCACTATAGAAGCTCGAATTCAAACTTAGTGCATTTCGGGCAAATTTCTTCCAAAATCTTCTTCTCCAGATCCAGCAGGCAGAATCTTTTGATATTTGGTATGCAACATTGCGGGGTGGATCTGATTCAAGTTTGTTCAAATCGGCCCCCTGGATTCATATTTGGGCTTAATATAGAAGCCCGAATTCGCACTTAGTGCATTTCAGGCAAATTTCTTCAAAAATCTTCTTCTCCAGATCCAGCAGGCAGAATCTTTTGATATTTGGTATGCAACATTGTAGGGTGGATCTGATTCAAGTTTGTTCAAATCGGCCCCCTGGGTTCATATTTGGGCTCAGTATAGGAGCCCAAATTTGAACTTAGTGCATTTCAAGCAAATTTATTAAAAAATCTACTTCTCCAGATCCAGCAGGCAGAATCTTTTGATATTTGGTATGCAACATTGTGGGGTGGATCTGATTCAAGTTTGTTCAAATCGGCTTCCTAGATTCATATTTGGGCTCACTATAGAAGCTCGAATTCGAACTTAGTGCATTTCAGGCAAATTTCTTAAAAAATCATCTTCTCCAGATCCAGCAGGCAGAATCTTTTGATATTTGGTATGCAACATTGCGGGGTGGATCTGATTCAAGTTTGTTCAAATCGGCCCCCTGGATTCATATTTGGGCTCACTATAGAAGCTCGAATTCAAACTTAGTGCATTTCGGGCAAATTTCTTCCAAAATCTTCTTCTCCAGATCCAGCAGGCAGAATCTTTTGATATTTGGTATGCAACATTGCGGGGTGGATCTGATTCAAGTTTGTTCAAATCGGCCCCCTGGATTCATATTTGGGCTTAATATAGAAGCCCGAATTCGCACTTAGTGCATTTCAGGCAAATTTCTTCAAAAATCTTCTTCTCCAGATCCAGCAGGCAGAATCTTTTGATATTTGGTATGCAACATTGCGGGGTGGATCTGATTCAAGTTTGTTCAAATTGCCCCCCTGGATTCATATTTGGGCTTAATATAGAAGCCCGAATTCGCACTTAGTGCATTTCGGGCAAATTTATTAAAAAATCTTCTTCTCCAGATCCAGCAGGCAGAATCTTTTGATATTTGGTATGCAACATTGTGGGGTGGATCTGATTCAAGTTTGTTCAAATCGGCTTCCTAGTTTCATATTTGGGCTCACTATAGAAGCTCGAATTCGAACTTAGTGCATTTCAGGCAAATTTCTTAAAAAATCTTCTTCTCCAGATCCAGCTTCAGAATCTTTTCATATTTGGTAAGCAACATTGTGGGGTGGATCTGATTCAAGTTTGTTCAAATCGGCCCCCTGGGTTTATATTTGGGCTCCGTATAGGAGCCCAAATTTTAACTTAGTGCGTTTCAGGCATATTTCTTAAAAAATCTTCTTCTCCAGATCCAGCAGGCAGAATCTTTTGATATTTGGTATGCAACATTGTAGGGTGGATCTGATTGTGATTCATGAACGTATTTATTTGTAAAGTTGATAGCAGTACTTTTAGAAGTTACCTCAGTAATCAAGGGTTAATTCCCCTTAATTAAATGTCGCCTCTAAAAAACAACCACTTTGCATATCTTACCTTTTTACCAGCATAACTGCCAAAACTTGTCAGCATTCTTCGCAAAAATCGCTATTCAAATTTTAATTTTTGTCTCTTAAACATACATGTACTTATCGCTTGTAAATACCCCATTGGAATGAGCTTTTTGAGCTCATTCCAATGAGAGGTCGCACACCATGCTTTTTGAGTCAAAAAAGCAATTTTTTTAGTTATTCCAGAATTTCGTACGTAAAACACAGCTTTATGACTTCACATTAAAATGAGCTCTCTAAGCTTGTTCCAATCAACATTCACGCACTATGTCTTTCACACAAAAAATAAAATTTTCCATTTATTCAGGAATTTTGTTTGCAAGAACACTCTTACCCCCCCCCCCCCCACAAACACACACACACAAACACACACACACACACACAAACACAGACACACACATCTAAAAGTTCGTCAGCAAAAAAACAGTTACTTCAATTTTTAAATGCATTATAGGAACAACTTGCCTAATCAAATTTAAATACTTTTGCATCATTCTGTATCTAGAACAAACCATTTACCATATCTTTACGCAAAATTCTCCAGCATCATTCACAAAAAAACACCATTATTTATATATTCACATTTCTGTCTCAAAAATATACCTGATCTTCCCATACCCCTATTGGAATAAGCTGTTTGAGCTTGTTCCAATGATGATAAAAAAAAATAAAATTTGTGAAAATTTTTGTTTTCTTGCATGCAAATATATACTTGTAGCACATGGAAGATATCCACAGTTGGGGAGAGATGTCCAAGGCTATCTCTTCACATTCCTTGTTTGTGCTTCATGCTAAACCAGTTTGTCTGCAGAGATAAATTTGCTTTATTAAAAATCATTGGAGATTGGCCACACACCAATGATTTTAAATAAAACTAATTTTAGGTAACAAATGTTGAACTTCAAACAAAATCTATCACTCAACCAGTTAATGTTGATGAGGCATGACATGGTGAAGGTGACCTAAAATACTTCTTAGAGTCACTTTGTCAGGTGAGCGATTAAGGCCACGTGGGGCCTCTTGTTTCATTTACTGACACTGTTTTGCGATGCTTGCGTTTGCCCATTTCTTGGAGTGGGGGGGGGGGGGGGGGGGGAGGTGCGAAAATGTTGTAGGGCCCAGATCCCTGGCCCACTCCACCCCAACTACACACACCCATTACACCCTGGCATGCATTCACCCCTTAGTTGGTAGGAAATGTGGTTAAAAACGATTCCCTATGGGCACTGTTCTTTGGGTGGCAAGTCTTTTGTTGTCTCCCGCTTTTTGAAAAAAATAAATTCGGGGTGTCCTTCCGTCCGTCCTTCCATCCTTCCGCCCTTCCCTGTTTTTCGTTTCCAGACTCTAACTTTCCTTACAGTGATCGGATTTCGATGAAATTTGGGTAGTAGATCACTTTCATCAATTGTGGGTCCAAGTTCGAATATGGGCATTTTCCGTGCATATTTAATTAGGTTGCTGAAATTTGATTGGCTGACGGTTTCCGGACTCTAACCTTCCTCAAAATTAACCGATTTCCATGAAATTTCATATATGGATTACTTTTATCAATACCTAGGTCAAGTTCGAATGTGGGAAATTTTGTGCCGAAAATCTGTCCGTCGGCCTGTCCGTCTGCCCCGTCAACGCACCTCGGACTAAAAGCCGTATTTATGAACCGATCTACACAAAACCTCTTGGGTATCTTTGTTATCATTGTGAGATCAGAATATGTGTTTTGGGGTTTTATCCAAAATTCAAGATGGCCGCCAGAGGCCATTTTGTTCCGAAATTAGGTGTAATCAGTTTTTTGTACAGAACTTCTATATGAAAGTTTGGATTTGAATAAATTTTTGTATGAATGTTTAGTAACATGCAACACATCACATATAATACGGGTTTTGTTCTCGTGCAAAAATTATGCAAATTAGGGAAACTTTGATTTATTCAGTGCTACTACCAATACACAATAAGTGCACACCTTACGTGTTTTTCGTTTCCAAACTCTAACTTTCCTTACAGTCAGTCGATTTCGATGAAATTTGGGTAGTAGATCACTTTCATCAATTGTGGGTCCAAGTTCGAACATGGGCATTTTCCGTGCATATTTAATTAGGTTGCTTAAATTTGATTGGCTGATGGTTTCCAGACTCTAACTTTCCTTAGAGTCAACTGATTTCAATGAAATTTCATATATGGATTACTTTTCACATCAGTTTAATGTAATATGTCTTATACAGTCTTAATTTTTAGTGATTCTCACAGTAAAACTCCACATCACTTTACTTGCTTTGAAAGTAACCACCATGAAAATAAATCTGATAACCACTGTCTGAAGCACTGTCAGTTCTGTCTCTTCCAAATAACTTCAACTCAACTATATTCCACTGGATGCATTAATTCCCTTTGAAACTGCTGACCAGCGGGAGACATGAATTCACTGAATTTGTTATATTCACTTTTTACAAAGAGTGGCGTAGGCATCGACTGGAGGAGGGGGGGGGGGGGGGGGGGAGGGTGAGATAAAAGTTTATTAGCTCACCTGACTGAAAGTTGGGGGGAGTTCAAGTGATCACTTTCTGTCCATCCGTCCGTCAGGCGTGAACTTTACATTATCAACTTCTCATAAACCCGGGACCAAATTGAACAAAATTTGGTACACATGTACCTTATCATATGTCATTTCAAGATTGTTCTAATAAAGATGCCACGTCCACAGGGGGCACCACAAGGGGCATTACTCTGACAGCCCTCAAAAATTTTTTTTCAAAAATTAAAAAAATCAACCTCTCCAGAATCATCAATTAGAATCTTCTGATATTTGGTATATAACATCTCTAGGAGGGGTAAGATTCAAGTTTGTTTAAGTTAAAATCCTGTCCCTGGGTTAATATTTGGGCTCCCTGTAAGATTTTAACTTAGTGAAATATGAGGAAATTTCTTTAACAATCTTCTTCAGATCCACCAGTCAGAATCCTTTCATAGTTGGTATACAACATCTCTAGCGGGTCAGATTCAACTTTGTTCAAATTGGGTCCCCCTGAGTTAGTATTTGGGCTCTCTATTGGAGCCCAAAGTTTAACTTGGTGCAATTTGAGGAAATTTCTTTAAATATCATCTTCGTCAGATCCACCAGTAAGAATCCTTTCATGTTTGGTATACTACATCTATAGGGGGGGTGGGGGATGGGTCAGATTCAAGTTTCTTCAAATCGAGTCCCTGAGTTAATAATTGGCCTCCCAAAGGGAGCCTGAATTTTAACTTAGTGTAATATGAGGGAATTTCTTTGAAAATCTTCGCATTCACCAGTCAGAACCCTTTCATATTTGGTATACAACATCTCAAGGTGGGTCAGTTTCAGATTTGTTCTAATCGGTTACCTGCTAATATTTGGGCTCCCTATGGGTGCAATATGAGGAATTTGTTTTTAAAAAATGCATTCATATTTGGTGCACAACATCTCTAGGCAGGTCAAATTCAAGTTTGTTCAAACCTGGTCCCTGGGTTGATATTTGGGCTCTCTATTGGAGCCTGAATTTTAACTCAGTGCAATGTGAAGGAATTTCTTTAAAAATCTTTTTCTCCAGAATCATCAATTAGAATCTTCTGATATTTGATATACAACACCTCTGGAGAGGTGAGATTCAAGCTTGTTCAAATCGGGACCCCGGGTTGATATTTGAGCTCCCTACTTAGTGCTATATGAGGAAAATTTTCCGATATTTTAGTATATAACATCTCTAGGATGGGTAAGGTTCAAGTTTGTTCAAATCCATTCCCTGGGTTAATATTGGGGCTCCCTGTAGGAGCCCAAATTTTAACTTAGTGAAATATGAAGAAATTTGTTTAAAAATCTTCTTCAGATCCACCAGTCAGAATCCTTTCATATTTGGTATACAACATCTACAGGGGAGTCGAATTCAAAGTTGTTCAAATCGGGCCCTTGGATTATTAATATGGGCTACCTATGGGGACCTGAATTTTATCTTAGTCCAGTATGAGGGATTTTTTTTAAAAATCTTCTTCAGATCCTCCAGTCAGAATCCTTTCATATTTGGTATACAACATCTCTAGGTTGGTCAGATTCATGTTTGTTCAAATCAGGGTGTGGGTTCATATTTTGGCTCTCTATTGGAGCCCAAAGTTTAACTTAACTGCAATGTGAGGACATTTCTTTAAAAACTTTCTTCTTCAGATCCACCAGTTAGTATTCTTTCATATTTGGTTTCTAACATCTCAAGGGGGATCTTTTTCAAGTTTGTTCAATTTGAGTCACTCTTTTTTTTAAAGAAATTTTACTGAAATTTGTAGGGCAAAATTTTACTAAAATTTTAAAAAAAGATTTCTGTGAAATTTTGAACACATTTCATGAAATTTCTGTGAAATTTCACTGAATTTCATCAAAACTGTGAAATACCGCCAAAATTTCACCTTTTCTCCAAAATTTACTGAAATTTCAGTGAAATTTTCTCTTGGGTATTGACATGAAACTGTGTGTGAGACCCCTAGGAGTTTTATTAGACATTTTTTTTTTTGAAATTCTAAAAATATAAAACAAAAAAAAAATGATTCTTTTTAATATTACAGAGGTTCCCACTTAATTGTATATCTCTTAATTGAATAAATCTGTTAACCCTTTTCCTAACAATTCGGCCACATCCGCCTGCATAATTCACAAATTGAACTTGAAAAATTTTGAAGACTCCGAAAAATGTCAACAAAACCACATCATGTGACCCCTCAATGGAACAAGCTCATTGAGCTGGTTCCAATGAGGGGTCACATGATGTGGTTTTGTTGACATTTTTTGGAAAGTTTTGAAAAATTTAAATAAAAATAATAAATTTTGATAAAGTCTGTGTTGGGTAAAGGGTTAACCCTTTACCTAACGAATCGGCCACATCCACCCACATAATTCACAAATGTAGCTGTTGAAAAATTCAAAATTTTCCAAAAAATGTCAACAAAACCACATCATGTGACCCCTCATTGGAACGAGCTCGTCGAGCCCGTAACATTGAGGGGTCACATGATGTGGTTTTGTTAACATTTTTTGAAAAATTTAAATTAAAATAATTTTTTTTTAATGTCGGCATTGGGTAAAGGGCTAATAGAATAAAATTTCCAAACACCAAGCCATTTACCATATCTTTCATACAAGTTTTAACTTGTTGATTGCATATTGGTTATAGAGTAAACTCCTCTAGATTGAAAAAAAATTCTTGAAATCTGTTGGCAAATTACTTGGACGACAATCAAATTTGCCATATTGATAGACACTTTTGGCATGTGTACACCCAATTGAGGTATTTAATCTACATTATCTTGTTTGGCTGGTATCCTCCCAAAACTTAGACATCCTATAACTTAGACAGCTTAAAACAACAACATTCACACTTTAGTGTACAGCTTATCCCCTGCTTGTTACCCATTATTCTTATTGCAATTTCAAATTCAATCATTATTCTTTCAATCACATAAAAATACAGAATATAAAGCATTTCAAAATTAGGTAACAAACTAAGACAAGAACAAAAACACACAATGCTCAAACACATTACAGAAACATAAAAACACTGATCTATAGGCGATTTGTTGCCATCAGACAACAAGAAATTTACTTAAAATATAAACTTCAAAAGCAAACACAAAATACAAACATAAAACAGATACAAAAAAAACAAAATACACAAACATAATACAGATACATAAAAAACAAAATACACAAACATAATACAGATACATAAAAAAACACAAGATAATTTACAAAATACACAAACATAATACCGATACATAAAAATCACAAGATATTTTACAATAGTTCACTCGTTTATCCCTTAACCCAACAAAATTGCCAAAACGGCCTGTATTATTTCCAATTTTGAAATTTACATAATATATATATATATAAATATAAAATATAAACTGCCTCAAAAACATAGCTTATGACCCTCCACTGGACCGAGCTCATTGAGCTCGTTTCAATAAGGGGTCATCAGCTATGTTTTTAAGACAAAATGTTCAATTGCTAAGACATTTTCTTGCAAGTGTCATCTATTGTCCTCGTTGGGAAAGGGTTAACCTAGTCTTAAAAGATGTCCTGCTGCATCTAGAAATTCTAGAGGCGATTTTTGTCCTTCAACCATCATTTGCTTTAGACGTTGAAGTCGGTTCTCAGCTTTCCTGTAGACTCTTTTCCTGCTTGGTGGAGCTGTGCCAAAATTTATTTGTGCGAATTTTGCTCTATCAGCATTTTCAATTTTCTTTATAATTTCCACAAACCTGTAGATATTTGGGTGTCTGTGGGGCAATGTTCCATTCAGGCGATTGTGAAAGCCTTCTAGGTGGTTGTTTGTCCTGGGACCTGTTGTCTGATGATGATTCCAAAGAGGGATTTGGAATCTTGCGTCATCATCAACCCATGTTGTGACCATATAGTCATTAAAATCTGTTGCTGTAGGTACTTCTGGGGTTGACTCCATGACGTCTATCCAAGTTTCTTAGACAATCGTTGGTGGAAGAAGAGCAAGTCCTGCTGCTCTTCTAATCCAGGACTGGATAGCTGTGTCTTCCCTATATTGTACAGACAGGCACTACTTATTGATGGAAAAGATGGCAGTAACTCTACTTGGTCTCTACCAATTATTTCTTCATTATATAAGGACTTCATTTGGGTAGTCTCTTCTCTTGCTCTCTTTCTCATTGTGCTGATAAACCTCACAGTGTTACTATCTTCTGGGGGATGTGAATAATCAGAGATATCTCTGACAAAGTCTCCAACGGTGGTGCACCTTCCCTTGCAAGTAGAATGTATACATCTCCAGTGAGTGCAGCTCTGTCTTATTTTATTTCTGTTATATCTGTAGCCATCCAAAAGTACCTGTGGCGTGCCCTTCTGTGACATTACAAACTCAACTTTCTTAACTGTAGCCATTTTCAGGATATGATTCCCAAGTAAAGTCTGGCATCTTATATAGAGCACTTTTTTGACTGTGCGTTTATAACATAACTGAGTTCACTGTAAACATGTTCTGTTTGATCTTGATTAGAAGATAAATAATAATAATGATAATAATTAACAACTTATTTGATGTTTTGTTTGTGTGAACAAGTTTTACTAACAAATAATAATCAATTCTTTGGTAATTCTCTTGTTTGGATAAACCTGTTTTCATTAATATAATTTCAGTCTATTCCATTGTAATAGTGGATGAACATAATTAACTACTTTTACTGAGTGTCTGAGTTATGGGATGTCTAAGTTATGGGATGTCTAAGTTTTGGGAGATAACCGTTTGGCTGAGCTCAATGGGCTTTTTCAAACAAGATATTACAGAACAAATACTCAATTTATCACCAGAAGATAGGAAAATGACCAAATTCCTGTTAGATGTATATTACTCTTATTTGAATATTTTTGTGTTGCAAAGAGGATATTCAGTTAACAGGGTTCCAGTGTACATGTACGCACAAGAAATTTCCGGACCATAGCTTCAGCCGTGTTTGAGATTTGTAGAGACTGGCAGATGGACGCTTGATGAATTGGAATAGGTCACTGCCTGTGTTCATGTTTATTCTAGTTTCTTCCTACCAAAGTAAATAACTTAAAATTTCTAAGTCAGAAAATTCATGTTTATTCATGTTAATTCTAGACAATGACATTTCGGTGATATAATTCTAATTACTTGGAAATGTTGAGTGCAACATGCAAAAGAAAATGACTCTAATCATTTCGAATGGATTGTAGACTTCCAAATTCAATTTTATGTTTGAATTCATGTTTATTCTAGTTTCTCCTTCAAATGTTGATCATGAAATTTTCTAAGTCCAAAAATTCATGTTTATTCATGTTTATTCCAGGTCATACAATTGTGGGGAACTAATTCTAAAACTTGGAATTGTAGAGGATAAACTATAAAAGAAAATCATTTTCATCATTTTTAATGGATTTTAATATTAAAAATTCAATATATGTCTGAATTCGTGTTTATTCTTATTTATTCCTGGTGGGAACCTGGAATTATTCTACACCAGGAATACTAAGCTTGAATAGAAGAGGAATATTGTAGAATATTCTACATTATTCAAGGTTTCTGGAATATCAGTAAAGCAGGGTTGTTTAATGAAACTTTATACCAACATGTAATATCAAAAGACAATGTGTTGCGAATTATAATATTGTAAATGCTCCTCAAGGTCAAGGTCACAGGCCCTATGATAAGGGGACACTTAGAAAAACAGACATTTGTTGTTTATTTATTTATTGGTGTTTAAGGTCATATACTTATGCACAATGGCTAATCATGACCGTGACAATTTTAAGAGTGGAGGAAACTGGAGTACCCGGAGAGAACCACTGAGCAACGACGAGCAGCTGCCAGCTCCCCAACATCGTAAATCCGCACTGGCAGGGTTAGATTTGTTGAAGACATGCGTACCATCGACCTGCAGTACACCTTAATACATGGCGTCATCGTGCCCCCATGTGGACAATCGGGGTTAAGTGCCTTGCCCAAGGACACAAGGTGGGAGTCCGAATTTAGACGGTCACCCATCCAATGATTAGCTGGGCTCGACATTGCTTAACTTTGATAATCTGATGAGAACCGGTTACCACAATGCCACCATGCTCCCCCCCCCCTCCCCCCCCAGACATTTGTTTGTCTGGGCCATAACTTCATAACTGCTGAATATTTATTAATGAAACTTTACACCAATATGTAATATCAAGACACGGTGTGTCGCCAATCATAATATCATAATATGGTATGTGCCCTTCAAGGTCAAGGTCAGAGGCCCTATGATAAGGTGACACTTAGAAAAACTTTGACATTTGTTTGTTCAGGCGGTAATTTCATAACCACTGAATATTTTTTAATGAAACTTTATACCCATATGTAATATAATAAGACAGTGTGTCACAAATTATTATATGGTATGTGTCTCTCAAGGTCAAGGTCACATGCCCTATGATAAGGAGACACTTAGAAAAACTTTGACATTTGTTTATCCAGGCCGTAATTTCTTAACCACAGAATATTAGCTCCACCTGACAGAATGTCAGTGGAGCTTTTCTAATGCTAAGTTGTCCGTCATCTTGCTGTCCATCCATCCATTGCCTGTCCCTCCACCATCAACATTTTGTTTGTCTGGTCCATATAATTTGATCTAATTGACAGCTCTTGTTCATACTTGGTGTTACAACCCCCATATTATATCGAGACTGATATGTCCTTAGTTGATAGTTCCACACAATTAATATTTTTCTGAAGGCATGTTTTGTTTTTACAATAAAGCAGATTCTAGCTGGTGTGACTCATTTGCACTAAGTGACCTTTGTGTGTATCTACATGTAAACATGTTTACATCTAACGTTGCACAGAAACTATTTTTAGATCACTGTATATATAGCTGTTGATTGTTTAATTATTTTAAGTAGGTCAAGGATCTTGTTTATATCAATTAAGACAAAATCACCTAGAACTGATAGAAAACAGAATATTTGAGAAAATTCTATCTGACAACTATATAAAGATTTGTCAACAGAATTCAGGGACTCATTTTCATTCAGAAAGACTCATTTCAGAAAAACTCTTTTCAGATTAACTCATTTCAAATAGACATTCTACTCATAACAGAGCAGTTGTTTCCATTGGAGATTATTATTGTTCCAGGACAGTGCATTTATTATAGAAGCAGTTCTTCTTTGTGAATTTGGAAATTTGGTTCCAAAAGAGAATTCAGAAGAGAATTTATTCATCTTGTAAAAGAGAATGTTATACTTTCTGTGAAACAGAATATATGTTTTTGTGAAAAGCCAGGATTCTACTGGATTATTTTGGAATTACTTGTGGTGCCAATATTTATTGGATTTTTAATCCATTTGAATTTTGTTAAGCATTTTATTATATTTTATTTAAGACTATTGAAATTTCTAAGTGAACATTTCATTACAAATCTACAGGATACTGTTTCTGGGGGGGTTACTGTTGTTCAAGCTGAGGTCGCGGTCCCTGCAGCTGAGGGGACAGATTGGGAAAAACAGTGAAAAGGAGTGCCAGATGTGTAATTTGGGTGTGGTGGAGACCCTGGAACACTTTCTTCCAGAATGCCCAAAATACCAGTCTAAAAGAACAAGATTCACTGGGAGTATAATGGGGAAGTGGGATGGGAGAATGAAGGACATGTGGTTAGGGGGGACTCAAAGGAGAGGGTTAATATGCTAATCGGAGAGATTGGGAAGAATGGGGCAAGGGATGTTATCAAGCAGTTCATCTCCGAGTGTTGGGAGGAGAAAAGAAGTGTGGGAATAGGTAGGCAGTTGGTAGAACATGGGTAACCAAGGCCCTCTCATACGAGAACCACAACAAATCAGTGGCTGGCCAAAGTGTTATTATTATTATTACATTCTAGGATTTTATACTACCAGCTGTAACATTTCTTCACAAGATTCTTCACCACTGGATTACTGGATTCTGTCAAACTGTATTTTGGACTAATTCAATAAATGATAAGTACCACTGTTTTTTTTATTTTTCTGTAAACCAATTAGTGTAAAAGATCTTTGTATCATTTTGTTTATATTATTTCTTTTAAATTAAATTTCAGAATTGTTAAATTCACAAACATTGTCGCTGCTTCTCAGATTTCTTTCTGTTACCAACATCATTAAGATTTCCACACCATAACACTCGGTACAATTATTACTTGTGACTCAAAAGTGTGTTGCGACATTGATCCAAGGTCATATCAAAGTCAAGGTCACAGACAGCAAAACTTGGATATTGTTATTCAGCCCTTGTCTGGGCCATATAACTTGGTGTGATTGATAGATCTTATTCATAGTTGGTACAATTATTACTCATGACTCAAAGGTGTGTCATGACTTTGATCCAAGGTCATATCATCAAGGTCAAGGTCACAGGCAGCAACACTTACATTGTTATACAGCCCTTGTCTGGTTCATTCAACTTTGAATGATCTACAGATCCTATTCATAGTTGGTACAATTATTTCTCATGACACATAAATGTGTCATGACTTCGATCCATGGTCATATACTATCAAGGTCAAGGTAACAGACAACAGACTTTGATATTGTTATGCAGCCCTTGTCTAGTCTATAATTGAATCTCTGTGATAGATTTTGTTCATACTTCACACCATTGTTGCCCATAACCTAACATTGTGTCATGACATTGACCCATTGTCATATCATGAAGGTTAAGGTCACAAGCAGTAACACTTGGATTCTTGTTTTGTATTCAGCTTCCCCTAAAATGTGACCCTCGGTGGAGCTATCTAGGCATAGCTGCCTCTTGTATTCAAATGTGTAGTGGAAAATGATAAATTGTAATGGCAGTCAATAAAGTCATATCAATTTTAATACCATTAAACTCAGCTCTTGGTTGTTTTAATGTCCAGTGATCAATGATTAATTGGGGCTCTGCTCTCGACATCGGGTGCCCTTTAGTGATCAGCATGTCCATCCATTCATCCACCCATCCGTCCAACCATTCATTCGTCCCATACTTTTCACACCTTTTTCAGCTATGGATGGAAACATTGAAATATTTTGTGTGGTGCTTCCTTGTGGGTACTTATAAAGTTTCAGTTCCATTCCACTCAGTTTGTTTACTACTGAGTTATTGCCCTTGAACTTAGGAATTTTACTGTTAAAACAGGTTTTCCACACTTTTTCAACAGTCAATAGAAATATTGAAATGATTTTTTGTATGTAGCTTTCTAGTGTGTACGTACAGATCAAGTTTCAATTGCATTCTGCTCAGTTTGTTTATTACAGAGTTATTGCCCCTTATTAATTTGACAGTTAAAACATGTTTTCCTCTATGGTTGGAGATATTGAATTGAGTATTTTGCATGTAGCTTCCTGAGGGGTAGTTACAGATCAAGTTCCATTTCCCTCAGTTGGTTTATTAAATTATTACAGAGTTATTGCCCCTTGAACTTGGAAATTCAACAGTTATAACAGGTTATCTGCTCTTGTGGCAAATTACATGTGGATTTCTGTTTTTGCTCCCCTCATTCAGTTTTTCACTCAGTTACAGAGTTATTGTCCATGAACTTGGAAATTTGATGGTTAGAGATGGACGGTTAACCGAAAATTCGGTTTGGTTTCAGTTTTGTTATCAAAACCGAAACTCAAACAATTACAGAAAACCTGTCGTCGCAGTTTTCAACTTCAATGTTGAAAAACTCTGATCAGGTCTTCACTTCTCAGAATAAAGAGAGAAACAACCTAAAGTTAACATTGTTTTCATACTTCAGAGTCGTGATACTCCTTTTTCAGAACAATTACAGTTACATACTAATTGGTATTGCGTTCGAACGTAGCATTTACTGCAAAAATAGGTGACAAAATTACTTCTTACGCATCATGTTTTAAACGTTCATCTGTTTACCAAATGCGATTTCCTTTGCAGAACTGGAACTTGTCACTTGTTCCACATTTATAATGACAAATATATTTATTTCTACATGTAATTTTGAAAGCTTGAACTCCAAAGCCAGCGTCAAAATCACAGTTGAAGTTGGATGAAAATTTAGGGTTATAGTGACCTCTATATGAGGGACTTTTACTCGATAACATTTTTTATGGTCGGCATAATTTTTTAGGGTGTGTCGGGTTACCCTAAATACAGATATGTGGGGGTGGGGGGAGGGCTAATTTTGCAACAGACTCGAGGCAAAAATCATTTTTCTCAAACTTGAAACACTTGAGATAATTTATGCAAATACATTGTGCTCAGGAAATCAGAGTACAAGTTTATTACATAAGTGCGTTGTCCTGGAAAGGGAGTCGCTGTGACACTGACTGGTACCAAATACATCTTCTTACATGCAAATGCAATGTATTGTTATGTTTGTACAATGAAAACTGAAACCAAAACCGAAAACCCGACTCTTTCAATGAAACCGAAACCGAAACTGGAACCGACATGAAATTTGAAAACCGGCCATCTCTATTGATGATTAAAACAGGTTTTCCACACATCTTTTAGTTACGGATGGAAATATTGAAATAATTATGCCCCTGAAAAATTTTTTCGAGTGGTATATAGTGGAGGTCTCCGTCCGTCCGTCCATCCGTCCGACCATCCATCCGTCTGTCCATTCGTCCGTCCGTCCATTTTGTATTATAACTCGAACATCAGTTGTTGCATTTTAATGTTCTTTGGTATGGTGATAGGGCAGCTTGGGGAACGGATGCCCTTGTACCTAGGGTTTTGTCCGACAAATCTTACAGGAGTTATGTCCCTTATTTACTTTTTCCATCCGTCCGTACGAACATTTTGTATTATAACTCGAACATCAGTTGTTGGATTTTAATGTTCTTTGGTATGGTGATAGGCAGCTTGGGGGAACGGATGCCCTTGTACCTAGGGTTTTGTCCGACAAATCTTACAGGAGTTATGTCCCTTATTTACTTTTTCTGTCCGTCCGTACAAACATTTTGTATTATAACTTGAACATCAGTTGTCGGATTTTAATGTTCTTTGGTATGGTGATAGGGCACCTTGAGGGACGGATGCCCTTGTACCTAGGGTTTCGTCCGACAAATGTTACAGGAGTTATGTCCCATATTTACTTTGAAAATTGATGATTTTTTGGTTTCCTACCAATTAAAATTGTTTGGCTGAACCGATGAGTTTCAAATTTT
This sequence comes from Pictodentalium vernedei, assembly GCA_031216915.1. NCBI lineage: Eukaryota > Metazoa > Mollusca > Scaphopoda > Dentaliida > Dentaliidae > Pictodentalium > Pictodentalium vernedei. The sequence continues at coordinate 380,517,419 of CM062295.1, forward strand.
ATATGCTGATTACTCATGTCAAAGTACAGGTCGGTTTCAATTTGAGGTTTGACTCGGCAATTTTTGATGCAGTTATGCCCCCTTTTTCACTTGGAAAAGATGCAAGACCAGTTCTACTTTTTCACTGGTTTGAGAATTTTTAACAAAGGTATGTACTATTCCTATTTTTGCCTCTTTCAGTTATTATTCAATATGGCACCATTCAAGTCATCTGCAATTATTTTTATAACTTTTTCTCTATTACTGACTCCTTAGTGCTGTTCTGCAATGTAGCAGCAGTGAAGCTGTTGTCTGTTGTTACAAGACATATTAACAAAATATAAGTAATAATAATTTTATTGGCACTTTGCCATTCCTTACTGTTGTTCTGCAATGTAGTGTTGTTCTGCAATGTAGCAGCAGTGAGGCTGTTGTCTGATTATCCACATGTGAGTATGACTTGACTACCTTCGGGGGCATTAGCACACGCATTAATGTTGCTCTTATTTTTTGTATGTAGCTTCCTGGTTGGTACTTCAAGTTTCAATTCCATTCCATTGAGATGGTTTTTTACTGTGTTATTGCCCTTGAACTTAGGAATTTGACAGTTTAAACAGGTTTTCCACACTTTTCAGCTATCGATGGAAATATTGAAATAAGGTTTTGTATCTAGCTTCCTTCCGGGTACTTACAGATCAAGTTTTAATTCTATTCCACTCAGTTGGTTTATTACAGAGATATTGCTCATGAACTTAGGAATTTGACAGTTATAACAGGTTACCTGCTCTTGTGGCAAATTACAGATGGGGTTCTGTTTTGCTTCCTTCACTCAGTTTTTCACACAGTTACAGAGTTATTGCCCTTGAACTTGGAAATTTGATAGGTGTTCCATGCTTTTTTCAGTTACGGGTGGAAATATTGAAATCAATTTTTGTATGTAGCTTCCTGATGGTTACCATCACAGCATGTTTTAATTTCAGTGTTTGCCCTTGAACTTGAAAATTTCACATATTAGCTGCAGTAGAACCTTGTTTTTGCAGAACCTTGTTTTTTAGCTCACCTGGCCAAAAGGGCCAAGTAAGCTATTGCCATCGCTTGTCGTCCATAAACTTTTCACATTTTCATCTTCTCTGGAACTGCTAAGTGGTTTTGAACCAAACCTGGCAGGAATGGTCTATGGGAGGTCCTCTACAAACGATCCTCATTTTGTGTCCATCGATGAAAAACATGGCTGTCAGGGGCATTCTTTGATTCTGATTGGTCGATTATTAAAAATCTTCTCTCAAACTCCAAGGCCAAATGTTTTGAAACTTCACATGATTGATGACTGGGACACCCTCTACCAACGTTCCTCATTTAATGCTGATCAGGTTTCAAGCAATTGCAGCTCATAGTTACTATGGAAACCATATGGAAAATCACATTTTCATCTTCTTATCCGAAACTTCGATCCAAAAGTGGGACAAATAATGTATGGAAAGTCCTCTGAAAACAATCATCATTCTGTTTTGCTCAGATGAAGCTGTATTCTTTGATTCTGATTAGAATAACTGAGGGATATCTAGTTCTTCCAGATGAGCGATTACAGGCTCTTGAGAGCCCCTTGCTTATATCTGTTCACTCAGCAGCTTACATAGTTTTCAGAATTCCATCGTTGAAATTAATGACTAGGAGGAAAGTTCAGTTTAAACAATATTTTATTTCAGTCTAGGAGCCAATACTATAAAACATTTACAATTGTATTTTGTAGGATTGTACTTTTTGCCTCTTAATATACTGACTAAAACAAATAAATAGCATTTTAAAAGATATGACAATTTGAATATGCTAATTGTTCATTTCAACCTGCTTAAAGTTACAACTGGAAAACACAATTCAAGAAAATACAACTCGCTGTAAAAGTTTTATAGTATTGGCCCCTGTATGAATAAATATCTTACCTCCTACAAGTATCTGGGAATTTCATTGGTTCAAAGACGTCACATGCAAACTGCATATAAAACCATATACTGCCTGTCAACATCAATATACGCTGACAGCTATGGGTAATCTCCCCTTTATTCATTGATTATTCAAAATGGCGGCACCCGATAAACGCTTCTAGTTGAAAGATTGAGTGTTGGAAGCCCAAATTTGGTCTGAAGTGCAGGTAAGGCAACTTAAAAGTCTTCACATTCTGTGGATGTGTGTCATGTTACCTTCGAAATGAAACTGTCTGGTATGTATGAATTTGCCTTGTTACAATTTATGGGAGAGTGCCTGTACTCTCCCATAAATTGTAACAAGGCAAAGACACATGAACACATTGTGAGAATTCTCTCATTTAATTTTGATCACTGTTGTTAGCTCACCTGACTGAAAGTCAGGGTGAGCTATTCTAATCACTTTTCGTCCGTCGCCTGGCGTCCGTCGTGAAGGTGGTGTTTGGGCTTTTTCTCCCAAACCACTGGCTGCATATTAATGAAATTTCATGTGAGTAGGGGTTATATAAGTGGATTTTGATTTTTTGTCAAATTAGGTTTCGGCTCACATTGAGCAGAGGTATGGGGCAAAAATGCTCCAATTCTTAAAAAATCTTCTCAAGAACCAGCAATAGCAGAGACTGGATATTTGGTATGCAGCTTCCTTTTGAGGTGTAGACTCAAGTTTGTTCAAGAGAAGTTGGAGGGGCTATATTTGACGATGTTAAAGGAGGGGCAAAAATTTTTGCCCTGCCCCAAATTTCTATTTTCCAAACCGCGAGGCCGATTTGAACCAAATTTTACATGAGTGCTTATTAGGTCAGACGTACCTAATTTATGCCGAAATTTTTTTCCCCATAGCCACGTGGGAACCACGGGAGCTAAAAATAGAAAAAATGAAAACGCCCATATCTCCAAAACTACACGGCACTGAGAATTCTTATTTGTTGTGAAGCTTCCTTAGGACCAACAGAATGGAATGATCAAAAAAAATTGCCATCGGTTTTATCATGGGGTAGTTTTTGGGGAGTTTGAAAAAAGTGCTGAGTCAGCATTTTTTAACACTGTGGGTAATGGGAAAAACATAAGACTACTTTTCTCCGAAAACCACTGCTCCAAAAGCTTTAAAATTTCACATATAACATCTTTGGAAGATTGTTTCACGTGTTTATCAAAATCAATTGCCTGGGTCGATATTTGGGCTCTCTATGGGAGCCCAAATGTTTAAATTAATGCAGTATGAGGAGTATTTTTGAAAAATCATCTTCTTCAGATCTAGCAATATGAATGTTTTGATATTTGGTATGCAGCATCCTTAGGGGGTGAGATTCAAGTTTGTTGAAGCCAAATCCCTGGGTTCATATTTAGGCTGAAAATTTGGGGTCCCGTTGCAGACTTCGAAATTTTGGACCAAAATCGGAAAAAATTTTTTTTTTTGTTTTTTCTGCATTTCGGTCAATTTTAAGACAAAAAAAAAAAAAAATTTTTTTTTTTTTGCCCCTGAAAATTTGGGGTGCGGGTGGGACTTAAAAAATTTGGGACCAAAATCGGAAAAAAATTTTTTGGGTGTTTTCTGCGTTTCGGTCAATTTTAAGACAAAAAAAAAACAAAAACATTTTTTTCCCCTGAAAATTTGGGATGCGGGTGGGACTTAGAAAATTTTTTTTGGTTTTTTTTCTGCGTTTCGGTCAATTTTAAGACAAAAAAAAAAAAAAAAAAAAATTTTTTCCCCTGAAAATTTGGGGTCCAGGTGGGACTTAGAAAATTTTGGACCAAAATCCTAAAAAAATTTATGCGTTTCCGTCAATTTTAAGACAAAAAAAATAAAAAAATTTTTCCCCTGAAAATTTGGGGTCCAGGTAGGACTTTGAAAATTTTGGACCAAAATCTGGAAATTTTTTGTTTGTTTTTTATGCGTTTCTGTCAATTTTAAGACAAAAAAAATTTTTTTTTTTTTTTACACCGAAAATTTGGGGTCCGGGTGGGACTTCGAAAATTTTGGACCAAAATCCGTAATTTTTTTTGTTTTTGTTTTTTATGCGTTTCTGTCAATTTTAAGACGAAAAATTTTTTTTTTTTTACACCTAAAATTTGGGGTCCGGGTGGGACTTAGAAAATTTTGGACCAAAATCTGTAATTTTTTTGTTTTTGTTTTTTTTGCGTTTCTGTCAATTTTAAGACAAAAAATTTTTTTTTTTTTACACCGAAAATTTGGGGTCTGGGTCGGACTTAGAAAATTTTGGACCAAAATCCGGAAATTTAGTTTTATCGTTTTTTATGCGTTTTAAGAAGAAAAAAAAAATTTAGGCTGAATGTATTTTGTTTGGGAAAAAAATCTGTTTTTTATGCATTTATCTCAATTTTGAGACGTAAAAGTGCAGGAACTGAAAATAGAAGGAAAATCCTGTGTATTGTGTGGGCACAATCGCTTCATCTAGTTGGTATATGCTTTTCTTGGGAGAGGGCGTATGCAGCTTATTCAAGTCAAGTCCCTGGTTTGATATTTAGACTACCATGTCAGGTGAGCGCCCTCAGGCCCCCTGGGGCGTCTTGTTATTAGTTCTGTGCATCGATGCAGCAGTCGGTAAAATATATTCATTACACAGTTTGTTGGTGGCCTAATATGGTATATACAAGCTAGAAAATAAGCAGACTGTCATCTGCAAAATGAGGTCCCCATAGGGTGAATTTAGTGATGCTACCTGCACAGCAGGGTAGCATCACTAAATTTACCCTCTGTGAATGTCAATCTGAATCAGGGTTTCAAAGAAAGAGGTACCCAGTGGATAAATTGGCCCACTGTATGGGATAGCATCATCAAATTCACCCTCTGGGGACCTCATTCTGCAAATGTCAGACTGCTTATTTTCAGGCCTGGGTATATATGGTGTCAGTTAATTCCATATTGGACTCGATCTTCGCTCTCGTCCAATATGAAATTAACTGACACCATATATACCTTATTAGGCCACCAACAAACTGTGTAACTAATAATATGTATGTATAACATGAGAGATACATATGTCGCATAATACAGAACCTGATTCAGCAGCAACCATTATACTTATGTACGCTGTCTCCATTCAAAATATTACAGATTGAGGCGAGCATTACAAAATACAATGCATGTGTGGTTAGCCACACATGCAAATTGCATGTAGACACACAGTGTACATTTGGGCAGATTGCTAGGCACACAATTAATGTATGTCTCGCGAGAATAGACATAGGTCTCCACTAGATACGACTTTGACTTTTCAAGTCAGGGACATAACAAGAGGGTACAAGAGGGTACCAGACGAAAAACCGGCATTTTCCTTGCTCATTTTTCACATTCAGTCAAGCGCAAATAATATTTTGTTTATATAAATTTGTTTTATCACAAATTATTGAAGAGTGCCTAAGGGCACTCTTCAATAATTTGTAATAAAACCAATTTAATTGAACAAATTCAGACCACCAGAAAACCTATTAAAGGTCCTGCGAATATTCATACACTAACAAATTGAATATCGAATTGAATAGTGGCCATTGTTTGCAAATCAAATTGAATATTTGAACACCTTTCCCCGATAGTATTCCTATCACCACATCAGTAGAAATTGCCAACCTAAAGGCAGCAATCTTATGACCAGGTTACATAGAATTATGTCAGGGCAATTCCTGATTATTTTTAGATTCTCTCGCGGAATCGGAAACAGACACAAAGTTTCACATACTGGTAGAGATGTCAGTGTGGGTGCTTTCTGCAACATAGCGGTTGTTTTTAGCTCAACTTTGACGTAAGTCAAATTTGAGGTTATGCCATGGTCCGTCTGTCCATCAACAATTCAATACGGCTTGGGCTAGAGGCCATATTTATGAACAAATCTTTATGAAACTTCTTGAGTACCTTTGTTATCACCGTGGGACGAGTGTTTTTGGGTGTGGTCCGAAATTCAAGATTGCCCCCAGCAGCCATTCTGTACTTTAGTTAGTGCAATCAGTTTTTTGTACAGAACTTCTGTATGAAAGTTCTGATTCGAATAAATTTTTGTCAGAATGTTCAGTAACATGGAATACATCACACATAAAATACGGGTTTTTTTCTCCTGCAGAAATTCTGCAAATTAGATGAACTTTGATTTTTTCAATGCTACTTACACACAGTAAGAACACATGTCAATACGGCTCGGGCTAGGGTCTGTATTTATGAACCGATCTTCACGAAACGTCTTGGGTACCTTTGTTATCACCTTGGGACGAGAACGAGTGTTTCTGGGTGCGTTCCAAAATTGAACATGGCTGCCAGATGACATTTTGTACTGAAATTAGGTCCAATCTGTTTTTTGTACACAACTTCTATACGGCTCAGGCTAGAGGCCGTATTTATGAACCGATCTTTACGAAACTTCTTGGGTACCATTGTTATCACCGTGGGACGAGAACAAGTGTTTTTGGGTGTGGCCCAAAATTCAAGATGTCTACCAGCAGCCTTTTTCTACCAAAATTTGTGCAATCAGTTTTTAGCTCACCGTTGGGTATGCAGCATGCTTAGGGGGGTGAGATTCAAGTTTGCTCTAGCCAAGTCCCTGGGTTCATATTTGGGCTCACTGTGGTAGCCCGAATTATAACTTAGTTCAAAATGAGGAATTTTCTTAAAAAAATCTTCTTCTTCAGATCCAGCAGTCAGAATGTTTTGATATGTGCTGTGTAGCATCGTTGGATGTGGGGGGGGGGGGGGGGGGGCGGGATTCAAGTTTGGGCTCACTATAAAAGCTCAAATTCGAACTTAGTGCATTTCAGGCAAATTTCTTAAAAAATCTTCTCCAGATCCAGCAGGCAGAATCTTTTCATATTTGGTATGCAACATTGTAGGGTGGATCTGATTCAAGTTTGTTCAAATCGGCCCCCTGGATTCATATTTGGGCTCAGTATAGGAGCCCAATTTGAACTTAGTGCATTTCAGGCAAATTTCTGTAAAAATCTTCTTCTCAAGATCCAGCAGGCAGAATCTTTTGATATTGGGTATGCAGCATGCTTAGGGGGGTGAGATTCAAGTTTGTTCAAGCCAAGTCCCTGGGTTCATATTTGGGCTCACTGTGGTAGCCCGAATTATAACTTAGTTCAAAATGAGGAATTTTCTTAAAAAAATCTTCTTCTTCAGATCCAGCAGTCGGAATGTTTTGATATTTGGTATGCATATAAGTATAGAGGGCGACGTCCCTCTATTTCAAAATCCTGGATCCGCTTCTGGAACACCCAAGTCCTGTCTCAGTTTGTGCGCTTCTACCGTGCTATGTGAACGCACAAACTTGTACACTGTGTAAATACATTGTTCCATCAACTGATCTTAACTGGTAAGTAGCTTAATTATTTTATTCATGTTATCGAAGAAATAAGTGTGGATACTAGATGTCCTGTTGCTCTGTAACATTAAATTGTTTCAGTTTACTAGAGAATGCCTGTAGGCATTATCCAGCAAGTTCAACTGTTGCGACAATTTAATATTTAACAAAGAGCATTTAACATTGGTGAATCATTCACCAATGTTAAATGCTCTTTGTTAAATATTAAATTGTCCCATTCAATCATCTGTCATAGTGTAAAACTATTGCTGAAGGCGAACGTCACTATAGCATCACTGATTCAGCTGAACAAAGATATATTTACGAACAGCGCTGATATATGTGGAAACTTTGTCCATAAGACCGTAAATATATGGATGACATTGGAATCAGCTCACAACTGATTCAAATGCCATCCATATTGGTATGGATATTGGCATATTTTAAATTTTTTTTTTAAGAAATTCACAATTTTGGGAAAAGCTGTGATTGGTAACTGGTTAAATTCCAGGCACATTCTTATAACAATTACATTTTATTGAAATTAAATCTTCAAGATGGATTATTGGAGGCTGGATCGGAAATACAGTAATCGCGTATGCTTATTACAGTAACACTTGTGATTGGGATGAAGTTCTCACTCTTTCAGAATGTCTGCAAATTCAAGTTTTCTTGGATGACTGTGAGTAGTGAGTAGGCATATGTGTGTGTGTGTGTGGGGGGGGGGGGGGGTGCTCGAGCACCCAGCGCACCTCCCTGGATCCGCCCCTGTTGCCGGCGGCCATTTTGTACCAAAATTAGGTACAATCAGTTTTTGGTTCAGAACTTCTATATGAAGGTTCTGATTTGAATAAATTTTTGAATTAATGTTTTGTAACATGGAAGACATCACATATAATACGGGGTTTTTTTTCGTGCAGAAATTATGCAAATTAGATGAACTTTGATTTATTCAGTGCTACTAATACACAGTAAGTGCACATGTCAATACGGCTTGGACTAGACGCTGTATTTATGAACCGATCTTCATGAAACTTCTTGGGTACCTTTTTTATCACCTTGGGACGAGAACGAGTGTTTCTGGGTGTGGTTCAAAATTGAAGATGGCTGCCAGTGTCCATTTTGTACCGAAATTAGGTCCAATCTGTTTTTTGTACACAACTTCTATACGGCTTAGACTAGAGGCCATATTTATGAACCGATCTTTACGAAACTTCTTGGGTACCTTTGTTATCACCGTGGGACGAGAACGAGTGTTTTGGGGTGCGGTCCAAAATACAAGATGGCCACCAGCAGCCATTTTGTACCAAAATTAGTGTAATCAGTTGTTTGTACAGAACTTCTGTATGAAAGTTCTGATTTGAATAAATTTTTGTATGACTGTTTAGTAACACAGAATACATCACATATAATGCAGGTTTTTTTCTCGTGCAGAAATTATGCAAATTAGATGAACTTTGATTTATTCAGTGCTACTTATACACAGTAAGTGCACATGTCAATACGGCTCGGGCTAAAGTCTGTATTTATGAACCGATCTTCATGAAACTTCTTGGATACCTTTGTTATCACCTTGGGGCAGGAACGAGTGTTTATGGGTGCCTTTGTTATCACTGTGCTATGAGAACAAATATTTTGGGGTTCAGTCAGACCCACTCTGGACACAAAGATTTCTTTTCTAGTTTAGCATCTAACTGTCGCCCACCTTTACAATACTTTACCTATACATTTGTTACAGGCTACGGTCAGCATTTATGTACAGACCTTTACAATACTTTATATGTACCTTTGTTATCAGGTCATTACCTAGATGTTTGTCATTGCTGTGTCACTACTATACACGTACATGTCTTACACAAGTTGAGCTACAGTATCATTGACACTTTAATTTATCTTTCATTTGGACCATAATGCCGATTACTATTTACTCCTTGCATGTGTTACGAAAAAGGCTTCCATCCCTCAGTGGTAACATTTGCCCATCTTACATATCACTTGAGGATCACTATTATGCTGAAACCTGATCTGTCACTTCTTCAATGCATGACTTTCTGAATTTCAGGAATCAATTTCCATGGTTATGTAATAAATTGAAATATCAAGAAGGAGTAAGATAAATTTGATCTACCAGACAGCAGCAGTATTAAATTCCATCGCGATTCATGTCAGCAACAATAACTATCATTAATTTCTGACATTTATCAATTTAGAGATACAATAACACACAGACGAAAACATTCGACAGATTTTCGTGCTAATTGTCAGATCGAATTAAATCAAATATGACAGTTGAATCGAATACATTATTCAATACTGAACATTTGCAAGGCCCTGCTGAGAACATTTGAGTAGAATGAACTGGAAGGCCATAAGTCATAATATTCAATAAATTACCCTCTTTGGTCGAGTTGTGTTAACAACTGAGACCTATGGTTTGGCAATGGTTGGTGTGTGTCGGGGCAGGTGAGCAGGTGGTCATCCGGGCGTCCTCGCACTGTTCGACTAATAATTTGAAGAAACATTCTCTGATTTGACTATTATATGTCATACAGGTCTTTTACAATAATATCTCAAGCGAGATCGAAAACTGACCCAGCCCAATTTTTTTTATTAGGGTTATGGGCCTTAATTAGACATTTTTTACAAATTCTTAGCTCATTTGGACATTAACTTGAACAAACATTCTCTGATTTGACTAATATTTGCCATACAGGTTTTTGCAATAATATCTCAAGCGAGTTCGAAAACTGGCCCAGTCTGAATTTTTTCGTGGTGTGGTCTGAAACTGAATATTACATTTTTTTTGTCTTATTTTCATGCACACTGATAATAACATAATCACTCACAAGAGCGGGTCTACCTATATACTGGAATCACCCTTGTTTTTGAAGATTAATTAAATATTGCATGGTAATTTGTTAAATAAAGTTAAGGAAATATCAAACTTGTGACATAATGTAGACAATTCAACAATAATGTGTCGGAGATACAGGCCTGAAAATAAGCCATCTGACATTTGCAAATTGAGGTCCCCAGAGGGTGAATTTGATGATGCGATCCCATACAGTGAGCCAATTTATCCCCTGGGTACCTCTTTCTGTATAGTTTTGAGACCTTGATTCAGATTGAGGTTCGCAGAGCGTACATTCACCCTCTGGGGACCTCATTTTACAGATGACAGTCTGCTTATTTTCTGGCATGGGGAGATACGAATTATCAGGTGATTCAGGTATTTGATGGTAATTCCAACTTTAACTGGTATCCCAGATGGAACCCAAAGTTGTGTGTACTCACAGTGCCAGGTTAATAACTCATGCACTTTGCAGAACAGATATGCCCTCACCTTGTAGTTATGTTATAAAGCACCTAGCATACAACATTGGGTGATCAAGAGTTAAAGGGTACACAGACTCAGCTGTACATTTGCAGACTGCTTCTATCTTAGGTCATCACATTTTTCGGAAGTTGCCTGTTTTCAGAAACAGACTGTACTTTTCGTATATATACCATCACTGTGTTGGAATGTACAATTTTTAGATTAACTTCACTTTTTTAGTTCAGTTTGTTTTAAATATCTTTATTTAATAGAAAGATAGAACAACTTACATGCGATGAAAACACATCATTTTTAGTGACTCGGTGATTATTACTAGTGTGTAAAGAACAGAATGAAATTTTAATAGATACTATTCTCCCTTTAAATTTAAAAAATAGTTATGGGCCTTAATTAGTCAGTTTTTATGAATTTTGAGCTCGTTAACGCAATAACTTGAACAAACATTCTCCGAATTGACTGATATTTCTTTAAGGCTTGTTGGAGTTAACCCTTTAAAAAACTGAATAGAAAACAACATCTATAAAACAATTTTGTGGACTGAAAAATGTCATCTTTTGATTCAAAAACATGACCTTACTCCAGTGAGGGGGTCTTAAATACAAAAAGTTGAGGGTTGATTTTATGAAGAGTGCTGGCTGGTTTTGGTCATTAAATAACTTAAGGAGTTAAAGGCTGAATTTTTTTCTTATTCCAGCCTAAAGTCATCATGTATGGTGTGTAAGTATGTCTTTAGAAGTGGACAACAGAGCTCTCCGCTCCAATTCAAAGTTACTGAATCCTGTACACACTGGTCGAATGGCAATGGTAAGGCATGACAGAAGAAAAAAACAAATTAGAAAGAAAAAGAAAATGGCCATTGATTCGTCATCATTGACTCAAAAATCTGATGGAATTGTATTCATGGAAAACTCTGTCAGATCAGCGAGCACAGGACGAAAATCCAGCAACTCAGTTGGGGATAAAAAGAGACTTCCAGTCTTGATGAGTCATCCATCAACTCCTCTGCTGTTTACAAGTAGTCGTCAGTCATTCACACTGTTTGAAGGGATGGCACTTCCTCATGAAAGAAGACGAAAAGTACCTCTATTGACGTCAATAAAACCAGAAAATGAGCGTGCTGAGAAAGATCGTTTCATGAGGTCAAACTTTAACTACAATCCTTACTTCATTTACAGATATCCAGTAGATCCAGATGTCTTGAAAACATTCGGAGAGCCATCATCAGAATTTCTTACACAGGTTTGTTGATAATTTTCTGCTTTTGCTGTTTATTTTAATGGAATAGTTTTGAACATATATGGGAAGATTAGTATTCAGTTCAGCTTTTCACAGAGCCAGCTTTCATACAGCCTGTGAAAACTTGTGAAGAGATATGAAAAATTTGTGCTCTTTCAAAGGTCATGAAAAGGCAATGAATATATGGGATTTATGTTGGGAGTTTAGTCCTAACGTCTGACTTGTTCCACAAGCTCTAGGAGAGTTCTTGATGGTGAAGGTTTGTTTTGTTATTAAACAGTATGAGATTTTATTGTCATGCTGTCATACTACACTTTTAATAATATTTAATACAGTGGAACCCACTTAATTGTATATCTCTTAATTGAATAACCCTAATAATTGAATATAATTTCCCAAAACAAAACCATTTACTATAAAACCAGTCCAGATTTGACCTGTTAATTGAATGTAGGTTAAAGAGTAAACTCCTGTTAATTGAATAAAAAATCTTGCAACCTGTTGAGAAATTACCCTGTCTCTCCCCAGTTTTCCTTTGTTTATAGACATATTTGGTTTAAACCTTTACCTAAGGTAATGGCCAAAACTGGCCAGCTCTATTCTAAAATATCTCCTATTAATTTTCCTTATTTCATTTTATGTCTCAAAAACATAGGTCATGACCCCTCATTGGAACGAGCTCATCAAGATCATTCCAATGAGGGATCATAACCTATGTTTTTGAGACCAAAAATGTAAAAAATTAGTTATTCAAGAATTTTGTAAATAAATGGTAAAGAGTTAAGTACTTCCAGTACAGGCAATTAATCTATTATATCTTGTTTGACAGAGCTCCAAGAGCTTTGCTCTGTCAAACAAGATATAATAGAATAAATGCTAAGTTTATCTCTAGAATACAGGAAAGTGACACCATCCCTGTTAATTGAATACTCCTGTTAATTGAATAATTTTCATTGGCAAAGTGGCAGTTCAATTAACAGGGTTCCACTGTACAGTAAAAGCAGAGTGATTTGTACACAATCCCCTGCCATATACTTACTTGACAACCAAACAACCACATCTTCTGTCTGGTGTCCATGAAGTACAGATGTGCTTGTGGAGTCTTTAACCACCTGCACTCTGATGTCGAAATATCTGAATTTCAGGCTGCAGATTTTTCCATAATGCAATTAGAAATTCAACCAATTCATTCTGGTTCACTGATCTCTGACAAACTACATGGAATTGGTTAAATTCCAAGAAAAAATTGCAACATGTAATTTCTTCGCAGCTTACCAAGTGCCTTAAAATTATTCTCATAATTACTCTTATGAACATAAGCAGATTTTGAAGGATCTCTAAAAGAAAAACCCCTAGAGAGCACAAAAAAACCCCAAACTGAACTCACTTGGGTTTAAAAATGCATGGTGCATTTAACCTGGTATCTTAAAGTACTGGTTTGAATAGTGACCTACAGTGCAATACTTGCCAGACATGCACAAATAAATTTCCTCATTTTCATGTACAATTGTGGACTTTGTTTGAAATTGCTTCTTGCAATCTATCAAGAATACAGCAGTCTTGAAGGAAATCGAGAAGGGATGTTTGCTGATTTCTTTAACATGACCTGTAGCAAAGCCTTGTGAAGATTTCTTGCTAACCATTTCTCAGGAAAATGACTTAATAAGTTTTCATTTATTTGTTGCTATAACGTAATGAAAATATATCGCCCATTTTTGTGTATCATTTTCTGGTTACAAATGTTATATTCGCCTTAAGTTATTAATAAAACTCAAGCATTTGCATTTACAGGGTTTGATTTAACTAGATTCGCATAATGATTTTCAAATCAATTTTCAACTATAGCTAATCAATTTCACATGACAAAAACATTTAAATAATAAGAAATGTTAATCAAATGATGTGAATTTTCATATCCTGTTTCCTCTAATGCAGCCCTGCAGCCCGGGCATCTCAGTTTTTAAATGTTTGGTTTAAACCTTATTTGGTAACTCTCACCTTAAAGTTTGGATGTAACTAGTACCCCCTCCCTTTCCCAAAGGAAGGGCTGTTGGAGGGGCCTTGGTACATATTGTTAGATATCAAAATGTATTCCTGCTATGTTCTGCCTGGAAAATAATTTTTCAGCTCACCAACTTCAGTTGTGTGAGCTTATGGCATGGCTCGATCGGTCGGCGTCGCGTCATCGTATGTGTCCAATAATGTTAAAGCTTCTGTTTAGGTCACTTACTACCCTATTTCTATATTATGGCATTTATAATGCTGCTATATGATGATTATTATCATTTTACCATGATTTAACCCCTCATACCCTACATTTTCGACATTTTTCTTGACATATTTAGTTGTGTTTAGTTTTCTGTTTAGCTCAGAATTTCATGTTTAACTAAGTGTTTAGGTCAGCTGCTGTGCTCCTTCTCTTCCCATGGCACTTATATTCATCATACATGGTCCTCAGTATCATTGTTCTATGATTTAACCCTTCTCCAGTGAATTTCTTTAAATTTTTCATCAAATTTTGAACGTTAACTCTTCTTTTTACCTCACACTTACACATTTTCAGTGTGTTACAGTTTCTGTTTAGGCCAGCTGTCGACCCCCTTTTCATCCTATGCCCTTTATATTGCTTCTATATTGTGCTTATTATCATTCTACCATTATTTAACCCTCGTCCAGTGTGTTTTAAACCTTTTTCTTACTATTTTTAGTTACATTTACTTTTCTGTTTACCTCAGAATTTCATGTTTAAGTTTGTATTTAGGTCAGCTGCTCTTTTCCTTCTCTTCCCATGGTGCTTATATTCCATCATACATGTACCTCATTATCATTCTAGCATCATTTAACCCTTGTCCAGTGAATTTCTTCAAATTTTTCATCCCATTTTTAGCTCAACTTGACAAAGTCAAGCTGAGCTATTGCCATCACTTCTCGTCCGTCGGTGTACATACGTACGTACGTTAGTACGTTAGTACGGTAGTACGTACGTCCACAATTTCCTTTGGCACACCTCACAGGTCGCATTTATGATCAGATTACTTTGAAACTTGGTATGCTTGTTTGGGGTGACCTCTAGATGGGAGCTATCGATTTTCTTCAATTTCCGTCAAAAAATGTTGCTGCGGCCAATGTTCTTAGAACTTAGTTTAGTCAAACCACAATATTTCCCTTTGGCACACCCTACAGGGCACATTTATGATTTGATTGCTTTGAAACCTGGTATGCTTATTTAGGGTGACCTCTAGATGGGAGCTATCGATTTTCTTCAATTTCCGGCCAAAAATGTTGCCACGGCCAACGTTCGTAGAACTTAGTTTAGTCAGACCTCAATATTTCCCTTTGGCACACCCTACAGGGCACATTTATGAGCAGATTGCTTTGAAACCTGGTATGCTTGTTTGGGGAGACCTCTAGATGGGTGCTATCGATTTTCTTCAATTTCTGTCAAAAAATGTTGCCGCGGCCAACGTTCTTAGAACTTAGTTTAGTCAGAAGACTCAATATTTCCGTTTGGCACACCCTACAGGGTACATTTATGATCGGATTGCTTTGAAACCTATCATGCTTGTTTGGGGTGACATCTAGATGGGAGCTATCGATTTTCTTCAATTTCCGTCAAAAAATGTTGCCGCGGCCAACGTTCTTAGAACTTAGTTTAGTCAAACCACAATATTTCCCTTTGGCACACCCTACAGGGCACATTTATGATTTGATTGCTTTGAAACCTGGTATGCTTATTTAGGGTGACCTCTAGATGGGAGCTATCGATTTTCTTCAATTTCCGGCAAAAAATGTTGCCACGGCCAACGTTCGTAGAACTTAGTTTAGTCAGACCTCAATATTTCCCTTTGGCACACCCTACAGGGCACATTTATGAGCAGATTGCTTTGAAACCTGGTTTTCTTCTTTGGGGAGACCTCTAGATGGGAGCTATCGATTTTCTTCAATTTCCGTCAAAAAATGTTGCCGCGGCCAACGTTCTTAGAACTTAGTTTAGTCAGAAGACTCAATATTTCTGTTTGGCACACCATACAGGGTACATTTATGATCGGATTGCTTTGAAACCTGGCATGCTTGTTTGGGGTGACCTATAGATGGGAGCTATCGATTTTCTTCAATTTTCGTCAAAAAATGTTGCCGCGGCCAACGTTCTTAGAACTTAGTTTAGTCAAACCACAATATTTCCCTTTGGCACACCCTACAGGGCACATTTATGATTTGATTGCTTTGAAACCTGGTATGCTTATTTAGGGTGACCTCTAGATGGGAGCTATCGATTTTCTTCAATTTCCGTCAAAAAATGTTGCCGCGGCCAATGTTCTTAGAACGTCGTTTAGTCAGAAGACTCAATATTTCCCTTTGGCACACCCTACAGGGTACATTTATGATCAGATTGCTTTGAAACCTGGCATGCTTGTTTGGGGTGACCTCTAGATGGGAGCTATCGATTTTCTTCAATTTCCGTCAAAAAATGTTGCCGCAGCCAACATTCTTAGAACTTAGTTCAGTCAGACCACAGTATTTCCCTTTGGCTCACCCTACAGGGCACATTTATGATTAGATTGCTTTGAAACCTGGCATGCTTATTTACGGTGACCTCTAGATGGGAGCTATCGATTTTCTTCCATTTCCGTCAAAAAATGTTGCCACGGCCAACGTTCTTAGAATTTAGTCTAGTCAGACCGCAATATTTCCCATTTGTACACCCTACAGGGCACATTTATGATCAGATTGCTTTGAAACCTGGCATGCTTGTTTGGGGAGGCCTCTAGATGGGGGCTATCGATTTTCTTCGGTTTCTGTCAAAAAATGTTGCCACTGGCAAAAAAAATGACATTGGTACCAATGAACTTCAGTTTTGCCATTTCTTTATAACTTACCAAGTTCAAGTTTGTCAAGTTGAGCTACAGTGTCATTGACACTTTCATTAATGTTAAGTTTCCTGTTTACCTCACATTTAGACATTTTCAGTGTGTTAAAGTTTTTGTTCAGGTCAGCTGCCAACACCCTTTTCATCCCTTTACATTTATATTGCTTCCATATGGTGCTTATTATCATTCTACTATTATTTCATTCTCACCCAGTGCATTTTACACCTTTTTCTTAACATTTTTTAGTTACATTTACTTTTCTGTTTAGCTCAGAATTTCATGTTTAACTTAGTGTTTAGGTCACCTGCTGTGTTCCTTCTTTTCCCATGGTGCTTATATTCCTCATATATGTTCTTCATTATCATTGTACTATGGTTTCACCCTTGTCCACTGAATTTCAATTCAAATTTCTCTTTAACTTTTGAACGTTGAGTTTTCTGTTTAGCTCACACTTTGACATTTTCAGTGTGTTAACATTTCTATTCAGGGCAGCTGCCGACACCCTTTTCATCCCATGGCCTTTTTATTGCATCTGTATGGTGCGTATTATCATTCTACCACTATTTAACCCTCACCCTATGTGTTTTAAACCCATCTCTTAACTTTTGTATTTATTTACTTACGTTTAGTTTTCTGTTTAGCTCGGAATTTCATGTTTAACTCAATGTTTAGGTCAGCTGCTGTGCTCCTTCTCTTCCCATGGTACTTATATTCATCATACATGTTCCTCAGTATCATTGTTCCATGATTAACCCCTCATACTCTGCATTTTAAACATTTTTCTTGACATTTTTAGTTGCGTTTAGTTTTCTGTTGAGCTCAGAATTTCATGTTTAACGTTGTGTTTATGTCAGTTTCTGTGTTCCTTCTCTTCCCATGGCCTTTATATAAATCATACATGTTCTTCATTATCATTCTACCATGATTTAACCCTCATCCAGTCAATATTTTCAAATTTATTTCCACATTTTTAATGTTAAGTCTCTGTTTAGCTCACACCTAGACATTTTCAGTGTGCTAAAGTTTCTGTTAAGGTCTGGCAACACCATTTGTAAAACATCATTTCCGAGGTTCCTCATATGATCAACAATTAATAATCTAATTGTGCCATGTTGGTTTTCTTCACCAGTAATTACAAATGATAGTGCACGGAAAAGGCAGTTTCCATCACCACATATTTTTTTTAAAACAGAGGGTATTTCCATTTCTCTATGTAGTGTACTATCAGGTATCTGATAAGTCACAGCTTTTTGAAAGTTTAAGCAATAAAACAAGAAAATACAGCAGTGCTGTGCAAAAAAAAGGATGATGATAATATGCAAATCCAGTTTTACTGAAAAGACCATCTTTGAAATAATAAGACTGAGTATCACAAATGTAGTTTCATGTAAAACATTATTTTAACCCTTTACCTAACATGAAAAGCAGGCGACACTTGCACAAAAAATTCTTGAATAACTAATTTTTTTCATTTTTTGTCTCAAAAACATAGGTTATGACCCCTCGTTGGAACGAGCTCGACGAGCTCGTTCCAACGAGGGGTCATAACCTATGTTTTTGAGACAAAAAATGGAAATATTTTGAAAATTAATTGGCGATTTTTGAGAATAGCGCTGGCCGGTTTTGGCCGTTACGTTGGGTAAAGGGTTAAGGAAAAATCTGAGGAATAATTAATTTAAACATGAACAGATCAATTTGAAAACAAATCAAAAGATATTTGATTCTCGGTCAGTATATTGTGGAAAACAATGAAGATGGGGTTTTTTATTTATTTATTTTAAAAAAATTTTTTTAGTATCTTTCTTCAGTAAATATGCAGTTTTAAGAAACTTGTGCATGAGGAACATAGAACATTCTAGTGCTCTGGAAACAAAAGTTTTGCTGACAATTGTTCAGCCAAAAATGAAAGGGAATAAACCTTTTTTTCAAAGAGTGCATCAGAAATTATAGAAAATTAAATAAAAATGGGCAATGAAAGATAATTTCTTTCAATGAGGGGCTTTGGCTGAGTATCGAACAAATAATACAACAAACTATCAAATTTTTAAAAAAAAATTTCTCCTCTTTGATGTCCAAATTTCCCACATGCCAAATGGTAATGATCTCCCCTTATGGAAATCAAATAATATTTTGTGCAACACAGCTAAAACAAATAGGGACATTACACAAGTGAAGATACATAACACTGACTGGTGGGAAAGTTAAACATCTGAATTCTGAGAGTTCATTTATACTGACCAACTGTCACTGTTTCACAATCTTCAAACGTCTTTTTAATTAAATAGGCCTAGAGCTTTATGTGCCAATTTCAGTGAGCCATTTTCATTAATTTCACTGAAAAAAATATCGACGTACCGGTATTGTTTGTAGTTATCACAACAGATAATTCTGCGAGTAATTATGAAACAGCTAATCCTGTGCTTCTGGGTCATGTCAGGGAAGAGGAAAAAGATGTGATGTCAACATTGACCTGCCTGTTTTTATTTGCAATGCATTTTGGGTCTGTATACCGAATTTGGTCAAAATCGGCCAAGTAGTTAGCCAGTTACTAAGGAGGCATTCTGGTTGCTAGGGAAGTCACGTGACATCAACATTGATCTGTCTGTTTTCATTTGCAACGCATTTTGGGTCCGTATACCGAATTTGGCCAAAATCGGCCCAGTAGTTAGCCCATTGTTAAGGAGGAGCTCTGGTTGCTAGGGAAGTCACGTGACGTCAACATTGACCTGTCTGTTTTTATTTTCAATACATTTTGGGTCCGTAGACCGAATTTGATCAAAATCGGCCCAGTAGTTAGCCTGTTGCTAAGGGTGCACTCTGGTTTCTAGGGAAGTCACGAGCTGTCAACATTGATCTGTCTGTTTTTATTTGCAATGCATTTTGGGTCCATATACCGAATTTGGTCAAAATTGGCCCAGTAGTTAGCCCGTTGTTAAGGAGGAGCTCTGGTTGCTAGGGAAGTCACGTGACGACGTCAACATTGACCTGTCTGTTTTTATTTTCAATGCATTTTGGGTCAGTATACCAAATTTGATCAAAATCGGCCCAGTAGTTAGCCTGTTGCTAAGGGTGCGCTCTGGTTTCTAGGGAAGTCACGAGCTGTCAACATTGATCTGTCTGTTTTTATTTGCAATGCATTTTGGGTCCGTATACCGAATTTGGTCAAAATCGGCCCTGTAGTTAGCCTGTTGCTAATGGGGCGCTCTGGTTGCTAGGGAAGTCACGTGACGACACCATTGACCTGTCTCTCTTCGTTTGCAATGCATGCTGGGTCCATGTATCAAAATTGGCCCAGTAGTTTGCCCGTTGCTAGGGGCGTGCTTTACTTGCTATGGACGTCACGTGACATAATCAGTGACCCATTAGCCCCCATCTGCCCCCCCCCCCCCATTACCCAATATATTAAGGGACCCGATGAGGGTGAAAGCAATGGGGGAGAGCCATCACTTGTTCTAGCATCCAAGTATCCTTGAAAAAATGTAACCTCATTTGTTCTGGGTTCCTTTGGGAAAAATCCCTATAAGTTTAATCAGCCAGAGTCATTCTCGTGAAGTCTCATCTCGTTAACTACTTCCTACGTTAAAAAAAGTGTGAAATTAGTATGAAGAACTCACGAGTTTCGACGTCGGCTTCGCCTTCATCTCAACTCGCTTCGTCCTTTATAACAACGCAAGGATTAGAATGGATTATATTTGTTTTTATTTAAAAAATGTCATATTGGTAAGCAAATCATATCTGTACATTACATAAAATCATATAATCTTTTAGCCTTATTGAGGGCAATTCAGTCTGCTTCACAAATACAATTTAGACTGGATCAATCATCATGGGATGACCAGTGAAATGCTGTCAATCTTGGATGTGACAGACGTTTGACGAAAGGTCAGAGATTTTGAAATCATGATGATGTGATCGATGAAAAGCTGTCAGTCGTGGACATGACAGAGATAAACTGAAAGGTTAGAAATCTGATTGACTGATTGATTACCGGGTTGCAAGATCCACTGTGGGTGAATGGAGATTTGTATTGCAGACCAGGTAACCGACTGAATTGGGGAGGCAAGGCTCAGAGCACATGGTGTTCTCTGTCCTGCCACGGCCAAAGGAGGGTTCTCTTCGGTGAGAGTCAGGGGAAGACCGTGAGTGGGATGCGGAACGTCCAACAGAATTCTTGGAAATGTCGAAGAGCAGAGCGATATGCAGCGTGTGTGCTGTTACTAAGAGAAGCCTGTCACACGTCCTTCTTAATCTGGCTCAATCGAGGATCACAGCTGAAAAATCCGGCAGTGTGACGGGATTCCGGACTGCCTCGGGGGGCCAAGTGACAGAAATCCTGAAAATGAGAAATAAGATCTGCTATGACATTTTGCTTACCAGGAACGTGTTTGGAATAAAGCATAAACTGTTGTATGGCACACCAAGTCAGTCTGTGCATGAGCTTTATAATGAAGGTATGGTGATATGAGCATCGACCCTTCTGCAAAATGTGCACAGTAGCCATGTTGTCACAATGAAAAACAATATGTTTTCGACTCCATAAATGTCCCCAGAGAACGGCAGCCACAACTATAGGGTATAATTCTAACAGGGCCATGGAAATCCTGTCCTTACAGTGTTGCAACTCATGTTGAAAATCTGAAGACCACTTTCCTTGGAACCATTTGCCTTGAAAATACCTGCCGAAACCTACAGTGGATGCTGCATCAGTATACAAGTGGAAATCTGGCGCAGGGGTGAAATTATTTTTAAGGAAAAGAGAAACCCCATTCCAGTCATTGAGAAAGTTGTACCACATACGCAGTTCCCGCCGACAGTTGTGGCTGAGATAAACAAAATGGTGTAGCTTTTTCGCTTTTACTGACACTGCCAACAGATGTGAAATAAATGACCTTCCAGGCACAATGACTCTGCATGCAAAATTCAGGTGTCCAAGAAGGCTCAGCAATTGCACCTTCTTGCACTTGGATCTTGAAAGAAAGTCAGAAAGAATGTCTCTAATGCGGGCCACTTTTGTCCAGTAGCAAGCGAGCTTCCATATGTTCAGAGTCTAAAATTATACCTAAAAATTCAAGACATGTGGCAGGGCCAAAAGTTTTGTGGCTTGCTAGTGGAATATTCAGGCGCCCAAAAATCATGGTAAGTAATGCCAAAGTCATGAAAGGTTCACAATCCAAAGGGTCAGTAGTGAGGAAGTCATCCAATAAATGCAAAATATTATTGATCTTGTAATTGTGCTGTGCGATCCAGCATATGGCTGTTGACAACTGATCAAAAATGTTTGGACTGGACCTACTACCAAATATCAATTTTACAAAGAAGTAATAGCAATCCTCCAACTTTATCCCATGCATGGGCCACAGCTCAGAGAGGATAGGTAACAGTTTGAAAGCATCTGTAATGTCAGTCTTACACATCCGTGCCCCGTAACCTAGGGTACGGGTAACTTGTATAGCATCATCAATTGTTACATAACATAAGGAAAATGACTCTTTATTGATAAGTTCATTGATGCTCGGGATATCAATATTATGTGGCGCTGACAAATGAACGATTAATCGTTTCTTTTTAGAATATTCCCCCTCTGCATTGCCAAGAGGGCTGATCTGGTAAACAGGGTAAGGGGGAGTGGTAAATGGGCCAATAATATAACCCTTGTCCAGTTCATTTTTGAGCAGTGTGTCAACAGCACCTGGCTGAACCGTTGCAGATCGAAGATTTTTACACTCGAATGATTCTGAGGGTGGCTGACGAAGGCCTGTGTGAAAACCATTCCTTAACCCATCTACTAAAAACTTCACAAACATCCTGTCAGGGAGGGTGTGCAGTTCTTGAGAGAGGCAGGATATATTAACAAGTGTAGTTGCAGACCCAAATGGGTTCATGGAAGAAGCAAGTTGTGTCGTCGACTGGGAGTCGAGGTGCCTGTCACCCAAGTTACCCAAAGTCGGTGAAATTTCAGGGCAATTATCAGTACAGTTGATGACACAGTTAGACCTTGAAGAGCCTGAATTGTCAAGATGTGGGGGTGGCATTGACAAGTGTTGGACAAGCGGAAATGAAGCAGCATTAGAAACTGGTGAGTCCAAAGAAAAAGACTGCTCATGGATTCCTATCACATGAGATTCACCCACTTGGTGCATGGGGCACGCACCAAAGGAGGAAATCTCAAATGACATTTTGCCATCCGGTGGGCCCAGTCACTTTTTATGACTACTAACTTTACAGGATGAAAAAGAATGATCACCTTTACACTGCAAACATGTGTGTAGCAGGTTGCAAGCAGATCGATTACACCCCTGAATAGAATTAAAATTATTACATATTTCCTTGCCAGGATGCATTAAACGTTGTCTGCCCTGGGCATCCAAAGTACCTTCGAAGGCCTCTTAGCAACAGGAATTGCCGAGGTCCCCAGAAAATACCTTGTATCCACCTGAGGACAGAATTCAGTTGAATGATCCTCTAAATTGGAAATGCGACATTTTAGCATTTGGTGCCCTGCAAAGATTGTGCTGAATAATTTGGTGTCTCTTCGATTCCAGTCTACCTTTTGGTGGTTATATTGGAGCTGATTGGCGGCCTGGACTGAAAAGGTCTTGTGATAAGAATAGAAGAGGGTGCCACCAAATTGTAGGGCCATTTCCACAATATCATTTTCATTTGCATCCAATTCTGATCGCCTTGAGGGGTAAGAGTCACACATTACTGATTTGTAAATTGTGAAAGCTGTGATAAATTCCCCAAGTGAAAGCTGTCTTGACAATCTAGGATCAGGATGTAAATTTGCTGGTCCCTCACCTGTATTGATGAGACACTGTTCGGTGCCAAAATGAGGTATTAATAAACATGCCAAATTTATATCTTTACCTGCCACAATCTGAGTCCTATAACATCTTGCAATGAGGCCACAGTTTGACTTAGTTGCTGAAGAGACTGAGAAAGTTGACTTTTATCTGATGCCGGTAAAGTGACTTTATCTGGCCTTGACACTGATGATGCGTTTCCATGGGCATGTCCTGAAGTTGTCGGCGGAGAAGAAATGGAGCACTGCTCAAGTTGAATAAGATCTGGTGACTGTGTGTGAATGTCTTTTGGTGATACATTATCATGGAAAAGTTGTACTAGCAGAGACTTTTTTAGTCTGACAGGCACAATAAAGCCTTTTTGTAATATATATAATAATACTTTGGCCGGCCACTGATTTGTCGCGATTCTCGTATGAGAAGGCCTTGGTTACCCCTGTTCTGCCAACTGCCTCCCTATTCCCATGCTTCTTCTCTCCTCCCAACACTCGGAGACGAACTGCTTGATGACATCCCTTGCCCCATTCTTCTCAATCCCTCTGATAAGCATATTAACCCTCTCCTTTTAGTCGCCCCCTAACCACATGTCCTTCATTCTCCCATCCCACTTCCCCATTATACTCCCTGTGAATCTTGTTCTTTTAGACTGGTATTTTGGGCATTCCAGAAGAAAGTGTTCCAGGGTCTCCACCACACCCAAATTACACATCTGGCACTTCTTTTCACTGTTTTTCCCAATTTTTCTCCTCAGCTGCAGGGACCGCGACCTCAGCTTGAACAACAGTGACCCCCCAAAGGTGCCATCAAGGTACTCTTCAAAACCAGGCTTCTCTTTATCACGCAGGCCACCCAAAGCTCTCTTTGATTTGACCCCCTTTGTGCTAGGCTGCATTGTAATTCACAGACTGTCCAGTTCTCTGGTTCATCTGTGTTCCAGTTCATAATTCCGTTATGTGAAATTACTGCGTCTAAAGGTGATATGTTTTGTGTGGAGGGGCTGTCATTTTGCAATTGTGATGTAGGTCGGGATGCTGATCTGGTAACTGGTTTTGAATACGGCTTCTTTGTTGAAGCGGTTCGGATCTTGGATCTCATGACAGTTGTGATTTAAACTCAGTTCACTGGCACGTAAAAAACAATAAGGTGTGAAATGCTTAATACAGAATGCTATAAACACAAATAGTCCATCCAACTGAATAATGAATAAGTCAGTATTAGTAGTACATGTAGCTGTATTACTAGAGAATTGTCACTGTAAGTGTTAAGCAATCAAGAAATGTGAATTAATTGAAAACAAAATCCACCATCCAGATTAGAGAGATTTGTGAAAGTCAAAATTGCAGAAATGAATTAAAAATTTAAGAAAGCACACTGAATACCAAGACACTGTGCACACATCTGAGTAAGACTGAGAGAATGGGTAGTTTCTTAGCATATTAACAGTCGAGCTTTCAAGTCCTTGTGCTATATTTGGTAAAGACTTCAGGGTTTTTCCTGGAAATTTAGCTGACTGGGACACACAGCATGAGATTGGAATGTCATTATCAAAAACTATAACCTTAATTGGTCATGCCTGTGGGCCAGCTGAAATGATTCAGGTCTTTGATAGTAGTTGCTTGTGACTGACCCATATACAGACTGGCATGTTACTGCAAGCTCTGTCCCAATTTAAAACAATAGGCCCATTCATTCATTAAAGTTGTGTATTTTTAATCTTCATCCTCCCAGAAATAGCTAACAATGAGGCTAAAGATGACAAATATCAGCATGAAATGTGTTTTTCTGGAGAATGAGTTTATATACACAAAAAAAAAAGTTAATATTTTCGCAAAGCCGAATGGCAAAAGCATGTATAATCCGCAATAGCCCTGAAATACTCGAAAATACTAATGCCATCTGAAAGAACAATCATCTGGCAAGACTAAAACATAACAATGGCTAGCTGTGATTGTAATTTAATATAGATAACATCATGTTATCACAAGTACTGTTTTTACCATGAAACACAGTCCTCAAAAGTTTGGATGGACAAGTCACAGAAAGAGTGTTAACATCGATATCGTCACACAAAAATGTTCTTCGAAGACACTAGAGTACGTCTTCAGTAAGAATAGACCCGCCACGTACCCGGATGACACTCTCCACCCCACACCTCATGCCTCCAGTCAAACATCGAATCTGTTCTCGGGTCAATAACATCCATTCAGCATGCAGAGCTGCTTTCAACTGGTCTAAAATCTGTATTGGGGGTTCCGTGCCTGGATTTGCTGCCCTATAATGTCCCACACATGCTCCAGAGGATTCAGATCTGGGCTTACAGCTGGCCATGAAATCCACTATGGCACGTGATCGGTGAGGCCTGGCGTTGTCGTCCATGTACTGAGGTCATGTAGCAAGTGGATGGTTGTCGAAATGTGGGACACCGACTGGCTGTAGGGCGTCACGGATGTACTGAGCTCCGGTTAAGTTGCCCCTGATGGTGACCAAATCCAGCTTACAGTCATGAGACAGGCATCCCCACACCATAACAGAGCCACCTCCATACTCAACAGTTGGCTGAATGTTCCTGGGGGTATAAGCTGTGTTCTTCTGTCTCCAAATGCGTGTACGTCCATCAGTAATGTGCAGAAAATATCGACTTTCGTCTGACCAATGAATTTTCCTCCAGGTCCTCAGATTCCAGTCTCGTCTGGTCAAACACCATGCCAAACGTGCACGTTTATGGTGGTCTCTTAACAAGGGACGTTTTATGACTCTTCTGGCCTTTAATCCTGCCGCTTTGAGACGATTTCGGACTGTTCTGGTGCTGATGGGTCGATTTGGTAACCACAGTCTTTCCATCTGAGAACTTGTACTGAAGGGTTCTCGGCAAGCAAATCATATCAGATTCCTGTCTTCTTGCGGTGCAGTGACAGGAGGTCTTCCTGACCTTGGACGGTCCATTGCACTTCCGGTCTGCACATGCTTCCAGATTAAGCGGCTAACAACAGGGTAATGGTAGCTCATATTTCATCCTATCGCCTTAAAGGACTTTCCTGCAGAATGCATACCAATAATCTGATTCCTAATCTCCATTGACAATCGTCTCCGTGCCATGTTCAATGATTTTGCTTAAATGCCTGTTTCGCACTACGTTAAATACCCACAAATACAGTCGGTACATACTGCTTTTTGTGATCCGCGAGGGTAGCATGTTGCACGAATTGTCACAAGCGATGCAAGCACAACTGTCGCACATCACTGGTTACAACCTATCGTGCAAACCCTATTCTTCCCATCATTGTACCTTGTTTAACTATTTCGAATAGTCAGAGGGGGGGAAATCATCAAAAATATCAGGGGGTGCTTAACTTTTTTTCTTTGTGTATATTACACAAGTATGCTTCAGACATAACTATGATAGCATACTGAGGCACCCTATGGTAATAAAGACTTCCAAGACTTATATTTTCTTGTACATGTACATGTATATTGTTGTATATAAACAGGTAAATATTCAGAACACTGATGCCTGTTTATGGTGCACAAGATCAAGGAGAACTTTCTTTGCAAACCCTGTTGTTTCTGCTCAAACATATTAATCCCAGTATATTAATGGTTCATTTTAAATCAAACATAGTACACTGAAGCATCTGCCAATGAAGACAGGTTGGTTCAAAGTAATACTTCTCAATAATATGGCCATTAACCCTTCTGTTAAAATTATTATTTTTCAGTTTTACTTTTAAGTGGTTGTGTTTAGGTCAGCTTTGTCGCATGTTATGAGCCTGTTTGATACAGTTCTTGTGTTTGCCAAAGTTACTATCAAAGAGGAATGTTGGTGAGCTATAGGGCATTGGCGTCCTTCTTGTTTCAGTATCCTATACATATTAATTTGGGAAACTTTAATAATCTTTATGTTTTGTTATTCCCCCGCATTTTCAAAAATGTGGGGATATAGTGATGATCTCTGTCCGTACGTCCCCTTTTTAGCTCACCTGGCCCTTAAAGGCCATGTGAGCTTTTCACATCACTTGGCGTCAGTCGTCGTCCGGCGTCCATAAACTTTTCACATTTTCGTCTTCTTCTCTGTAACCACTGAGCCGGTGTGAACCAAACTTGGCAGGAATTGTCTATGAGAGGTCCTGTACAAGCGATACTCATTTTGTTCCCGTCGGATGAAAAACATAGCTTCCAGAGGCATTCTTTGATTTTGGTTGGTGGATTTTCAAAAAGCTTCTCCTCTGAAACCGCCAGGCCAAATGTTTTGCAACTTCACATAAATGATGACTGGGACCTCCTCTACCAATGATCCTCATTTATTGTTGATCGGGTTACAAACATGGCCTCAACTGCGGCTTAGTTACTATAGAAACCCTAAGAGAATCACATTTTCTTCTTCTCTGGAACTTCTGAGCTGACGTGAACCAAACCTGGCAGGGATAGTCTATAGGAGGTCTTCTACAAACGATAACTCATTTTATTCCCTTGGGTTTGAAAACATGACCGCCAGAGGCATTCTTTGATTCTGATTGGTGGATTTTGAAAAATCCTCTTCTCTGAAACCACAGGGCCAAATGTTTTGAAGCTTTGCATGGTTGATGACTGGGACCCCCTCTTCCAACGATCCTCATTTAATGTTGATCGGGTTGCAAACATGTCTTCGGTTGCAGCTTATAGTTTCTATAGAAACCCTATGGGAAATCACATTTTCATCTTCTTTTCCAGAACTACTGAGCTGATGTGAACCAAACCTGGCAGGGATAGTCTACGGCAGGTCCTCTACAAACGCTACTCATTTTGTTGCCGTGCATCAAAAAACATGGCTGCCAGAAGCATTTTTAGCTCACCAACTTTAGTTGTGTGAGCTTATGGCATGGCTCGATTGGTCGGCGTCTGTGTCGGCATCAGTGATCGTGTCCAATAATGTTCAAGCTTCTGTTTAGGTCACTTATTCGCCCTATTTCCATATTATGGCCATTATAATGCTGCTATATGATGATTATTATCATTCTACCATGATTTAACCCCTCATACGATGCATTTTAAACATTTTTCTTGACATTTTTAGTTGCGTTTAGTTTTCTGTTTAGCTCAGAATTTCATGTTTAACTAAGTGTTTAGGTCAGTTGCTGTGCTCCTTCTCTTCCCATGGCACTTATATTCATCATACATGTTCCTCAGTATCATTGTCCATGATTAACCCCTCATACTTTGCATTTTAAACATTTTTCTTGACATTTTTAGTTGCATTTAGTTTTCTGTTTAGCTCAGAATTTCATGTTTAACTAAGTGTTTAGGTCAGCTGCTGTGCTCCTTCTCTTCCCATGGCACTTATTAGCTCACCTACTTCTGAAAGAAGTGGTGAGTTATTGTCATGACCTCGGGCGTCAGCGTTGGCGTCCGGAGTGTCCAATATTGTAAGATTTAATGTTAAGGTTAATTTCTCAAAGATCAGTGGGCTCAGGCCTTTGATATTGCATATGTAGGTTTAAGGGACTATCAGAACAGTATTTAACCCTGATACTCTGACTTTTTTCCAAATTTCAGCTAAAATTTTCTGCCAAAAGTTGTTGTAAGAATTTGTGTTTAGGTGTTGTAAGAATTTGCGTTAAAGTCAGCTTTTGTGCAGATTGTGCTGCTTTAACTTCTCATTACTGTTGATTTTCATATTTCAATAACAACTGTAGGTATTAACCCTACTGTATTCAGAAATTTAACGGAAATTTTCTTTTTTTTCAGTCAAAATTTTCATGTTTTTCTCGGACTTAGTGAATTTTAAGTTGTAAAACTTTGTAAACTTTGTGTTTAGGTGAGTTGTGTTTCTATGTGTCTTTCCAGGCGATTAATATTCTACACTTGCGTTACTGAACTCCATTGCAGTAATATTTAACCCTCATTACATGCATATTTGAGGAATTTGAGGCTGATTTTCTGCCAAAACTTGTAAGAATTAGCGTTTAGGTGTTGTAAGAATTTGCGTTAAAGTCAGCTTTTGTGCAGATTGTGGTGCCTTCACCTTTCATTACTGTTTATTTTCTCATTTCAATAACTACTTTAGGTATTAACCCTACTGTATGCAGAAATTTAACTGATTTCTTTTCTTTTTTTCAGTCACAATGTTCACGTTTTTCTCTGACTTACTCAATTTTAAGTTCTAAAAGTTTGTGTTAAGGTGAGTTCTGTTTCTATGTGTCTTTCCAGGCAATTGATATTGTACACATGGGTTACTGAACTACATTGCGGTAACGTTGCGCCCTCACTACATGCATATTTGAGGAATTTGAGGAGGATTTTTAGCTCACCTACATCTGTAAGATGTGGTGAGCTATTGTGATAACCTCGGGCGTCGGCGTCCGGTGTGTCCAATATTGTAAGAGTTAATGTTAAGGTGAATTTCTCAAGCATCTGTGGGCTCAGGCCTTTGGTATTGCATATGTAGGTTCTAGGGGACTATTAGAACAGTATTTAACCCTGAAACTATGACTTTTTTCCAAATTTCAGCTAAAATTTTCTGCCAAAAGTTGTTGTAAGAATTTGCGTTTAGGTGTTGTAAGAATTTGTGTTAAAGTCAGCTTTTGTGCAGATTGTGCGGGTTTAACTTCTCATTACTGTTGATTTTCATATTTCAATAACAACTGTAGGTATTAACCCTACTGTATGCAGAAATTTAACGAAAATTTTCTTTTTTTTCACTCAAAATTTTCATGTTTTTCTCGGACTCGGACAAGAATTAGCATTTAGGTGTTGTAAGAATTTGTGTTAAAGTCAGCTTTTTGTGCAGATTGTGGTGCCTTCATCTCTCATTACTGTTTATTTTCTCATTTTCTCATGGGATGTAACATTCCTCTTGTTGGGACTTATATTCACTTTCTTTAAAAAAAAATTTTTTTAACTTTTTTTTTTATTTAATACTTTCTCATACTTGTTACTAGTAACATTAAGGCTTATTTTTTTAGTTGTTGATGTGATGTATTTTTGTTGGGACTTATAGTCACTTTCTTGAACGAATGTTTTTCTGCATCTCCTCTTTAACCAATGAATGTACTTCAATTACAATTTCAGTGATTCTTCATTACATAATTCCATTTTGCACCTCCTATTTTATTTTTTGATCTGATGTATTTTTATTAGCTCACCTACTTCTATTACAAATGGTGAGCTTATATGATGACCTCAGGCGTCAGCGTCGGCGTCTGGCGTGTCCAGTATTGTAAGATTTAATGTTAAGGTTATTTTTTCAAAGATCACTGGCTTCAGGCCTTTCATATTGCATATATGCGTTGTAGGCGACTATCAGCACATTATTTAACCCTGATACAACGACTTTCTTTCAAATTTCACCAACAATTTTCAGTCAAAACTTGTAAGAATTTGCGTTTAGGCATTGTAAGAATTTGCATTAAAGTCAGCTTTTGTGCAGATTGTGCTGCTTTAACTTCTCATTACTGTCGATTTTCAAATTTCAATAACAACTGTACGTATTAACCCGACTGTATGCAGAAATTTAACTGCAATTTCTTCTTCTAAAATAAATTTATGAAAGCCTTTCCTAATTCTTATTTAAGATTTTTATACCTGGCCTCACGATTCATCTTCTTAATCATAAACATTTCTAAAAGAAAAAAATGCTTTTATATTCAATGATTCTATGTTGAATTGATATATAATAAATGCAGAAATATAGACTTTCCAAAGCCATCACATAAACCACATTAAACATTTGATGCCTAGTTATTAATGATTTATATTAACTAAATATTAGGCAAGTTACATTGGAACGACATTATCAAGTGCAAATGTAGGTGAGCGTTGGGATGTAACATCCTTCTTGTATTCATCATACATGTTCCTCAGTATCATTGTTCCATGATTAACCCCTCATACCCTGCATTTTAAACATTTTTCTTGACATTTTTAATTGCGTTTAGTTTTCTATTTAGCTCGGAATTTCATGTTTAACTTAGTGTTTTGGTCAGCTGCTGTGCTCCTTCTCTTCCCATGGCACTTCTATTCATCATACATGTTCCTCAGTATCATTGTTCCATGATTAACCCCTCATACTATGCATTTTAAACATTTTTCTTGACATTTTTAGTTGCGTTTAATTTTCTGTTGAGCTTGGAATTTCATGTTTAACTTAGTGTTTAGGTCAACTGCTGTGCTCCTTCTCTTCCCATGGCACTTATATTCATCATACATGTTCCTCAGTATCATTGTTCCATGATTAACCCCTCATATTCTGCATTTTAAACATTTTTCTTGACATTTTTAGTTGCATTTAGTTTCCTGTTTAGCTCGGAATTTCATGTTTAACATAGTGTGTAGGTCAGCCGCTGTGCTCCTTCTCTTCCCATGGCACTTATATTCATTATACATGTTCCTCAGTATCATTGTTCCATGATTAACCCCTCATACCCTGCATTTTAAACATTTTTCTTGACATTTTTAGTTGCGTTTAGTTTTCTGTTCAGCTCAGAATTTCATGTTTAACTCAGTGTTTAGGTCAGCGGCGGTGCTCCTTCTCTTCCCATGGCACTTATATTCGTCATACATGTCCCTCAGTAACATTGTTCCATGATTAAGCCTTCATACCCTGTATTTTAAACATATTTCTTGACATTTTTAGTTGTGTTTAGTTTTCTGTTTAGAGCGGAATTTCATGTTTAACTTAGTGTTTAGGTCAGCGGCTGTGCTCCTTCTCTTCCCATGGCACTTATATTCATCATACATGTTCCTCAGTATCATTGTTCCATGATTAACTCCTCATACCCTGTATTTTAAACATTTTTCTTGACATATTTAGTTGCATTTAGTTTTCTGTTTAGCTCGGAATTTTATGTTTAACTTAGTGTTTAGGTCAGCTGCTGTGCTCCTTCTCTTCCCATGGCACTTATATTCATCATACATGTTCCTCAGTATCATTGTTCCATGATTAACCCCTCATACCCTGCATTTTAAACATTTTTCTTGACATATTTAGTTGCATTTACTTTTCTGTTCAGCTCGGAATTTCATGTTTAACTTGGTGTTTTGGTCAGCTGCTGTCCTCCTTCTCTTCCCATGGCACTTATCATACAAGTTCCTCAGTATCATTGTTCCATGATTAACCCCTTATACTCTGCATTTTAAACATTTTTCCTGACATTTTGAGTTGTGTTTAGTTTTCTGTTTAACTCAGAATTTCATGTTCAACTAAGTGTTTAGGTCAGCTGCTGTGCTCCTTCTCTTCCCATGGCACTTATATTCATCATACATGTTCCTCAGTATCATTGTTCCATGATTAACTCCTTATACCCTGCATTTTAAACATTTTTTTTGACATTTTTAATTGCGTTTAGTTTTCTGTTTAGCTCGGAATTTCATGTTTAACTTAGTGTTTTGTTCAGCTGCTGTGCGCCTTCTCTTCGCATGGCACTTATATTCATCATACATGTTCCTCGGTATCATTGTTCCACGATTAACCTCTCATATCCTGCATTTTAAATATTTCTCTTGCCATTTTTAGTTGCGTTTAGTTTCCTGTTTAGCTCGGAATTTCATGTTCAACAAAGTGTTTAGGTCAGCTGATGTGCTCCTTCTCTTCCCATGGCACTTATATTCATCATACATGTTCATCGGTATCATTGTTCCATGATTAACCTCTCATATCCTGCATTTTAAACATTTTTCTTGACATTTTTAGTTGCGTTTAGTTTTCTGTTTAGATCAGAATTTCATGTTCAACTAAGTGTTTAGGTCAGCAGCTGTGCTCCTTCTCTTCCCATGGCACTTATCATACATGTTTCTCAGTATCATTGTTCCATGAGTAACCCCTCATACTCTGCATTTTAAACATTTTTAGCTCAACTTGACAAAGTCAAGCTGAGCTATTGCCATCACTTCTCGTCCGTCGGCGTACGTACGTATGTACGTACGTACGTACGTACGCACGTACGTACGTACGTTAGTATGTTAGTACGTTAGTACGTACGTCCACAATTTCCTTTGGCACACCTCACAGGTCGCATTTATGATCAGATTACATTGAAACTTGGCATGCTTGTTTGGGGTGACCTCTAGATGGGAGCTATCGATTTTCTTCAATTTCCGTCAAAAAATGTTGCCGCGGCCAACGTTCTTAGAAGTTAGTTTAGTCAAACCACAATATTTCCCTTTGGCACACCCTACAGGGCACATTTATGATTTGATTGCTTTGAAACCTGGTATGCTTATTTAGGGTGACCTCTAGATGGGAGCTATCGATTTTCTTCAATCTCTGGCAAAAAATGTTGCCACAGCCAACGTTCATAGAACATAGTTTAGTCAGACCTCAATATTTCCCTTTGGCACACCCTACAGGACACATTTATGATCAGATTGCTTTGAAACCTAGTATGCTTGTTTGGGGTGACCTCTAGATGGGTGCTATCGATTTTCTTCAATTTCTGTCAAAAAATGTTGCCGCGGCCAACGTTCTTAGAACATAGTTTAGTCAGAAGACTCAATATTTCCCTTTGGCACACCCTACAGGGTACATTTATGATCGGATCGCTTTGAAACCTGGCATGCTTGTTTGGGGTGACCTCTAGATGGGAGCTATCGATTTTTTTCAATTTCCGTCAAAAAATGTTGCCGCGACCAACGTTCTTAGAACTTAGTTTAGTCAAACCACAATATTTCCCTTTGGCACACCCTACAGGGCACATTTATGATTTGATTGCTTTGAAACATGGTATGCTTATTTAGGGTGACCTCTAGATGGGAGCTATCGATTTTCTTCAATTTCCGGCAAAAAATGTTGCCACGGCCAACGTTCGTAGAACTTAGTTTAGTCAGACCTCAATATTTTCCTTTGGCACACCCTACAGGGCCCATTTATGATCAGATTGCTTTGAAACCTGGTATGCTTATTTGGGGAGACCTCTAGATGGGAGCTATCGATTTTCTCCAATTTCCGTCAAAAAATGTTGCCGCGGCCAACGTTCTTAGAGCTTAGTTTAGTCAGAAGACTCAATATTTCCCTTTGGCACACCTTACAGGGCACATTTATGATCGGATTGCTTTGAAACCTTTCATGCTTGTTTGGGGTGACCTCTAGATGGGAGCTATCGATTTTCTTCAATTTCCATCAAAAAATGTTGCCGCAGCCAACATTCTTAGAACATAGTTTAGTCAGACCACAATATTTCCCTTTGGCTCACCCTACAGGGCACATTTGTGATTAGATTGCTTTGAAACCTGGTATGCTTATTTATGGTGCCCTCTAGATGGAAGCTATCGATTTTCTTCCATTTCCGTCAAAAAATGTTGCCATGGCCAACGTTCTTAGAATTTAGTCTAGTCAGACCACAATATTTCCCTTTTATACACCCTACAGGGCACATTTATGATCGGATTGCTTTGAAACCTGGCATGCTTGTTTGGGGAGGCCTCTAGATGGGAGCTATCGATTTTCTTCGGTTTCTGTCAAAAAATGTTGCCACTGGCAAAACAAATGACATTGGTACCAATGATCTTCAATTTTGCCATTTCATTTATAACTTACCAAGTTCAAGTTTGTCAAGTTGAGCTACAGTGTCATTGACACTTTCATTCTTGACATTTTTAGTTGCATTTAGTTTTCTGTTTAGCTCGGAATTTTATGTTTAACTTAGTTTTTAGGTCAGCTGCTGTGCTCCTTCTCTTCCCATGGCACTTATATTCATCATACATGTTCCACCGTATCATTGTTCCATGATTAAGCACTCATACCCTGTATTTTAAACATATTTCTTGACATTTTTTGTTGTGTTTAGTTTTCTGTTTAGAGCGTAATTTCATGTTTAACTCAGTGTTTACGTCAGCGGCGGTGCTCCTTCTCTTCCCATGCGACTTATATTCATCATACATGTTCCTCAGTAACATTGTTCCATGATTAAGCCCTCATACCCTGTATTTTAAACATATTTCTTGACATTTTTAGTTGTGTTTAGTTTTCTGTTTAGAGAGGAATTTCATGTTTAACTTAGTGTTTAGGTCAGCGGCTGTGCTCCTTCTCTTCCCATGGCACTTATATTCATCATACATGTTCCTCAGTATCATTGTTCCATGATTAACCCCTCATACCCTGCATTTTAAACATTTTTTTTGACATTTTTAATTGCGTTTAGTTTTCTGTTCAGCTCGGAATTTCATGTTTAACTTAGTGTTTTGGTCAGATGCTGTGCTCCTTCTCTTCCCATGGCACTTATATTCATCATACATGTTCCTCGGTATCATTGTTTTGTGATAAACCTCTCATATCCTGCATTTTAAACATTTTTCTTGACATTTTTAGTTGCGTTTAGTTTCCTGTTTAGCTCGGAATTTCATGTTCAACAAAGTGTTTAGGTCAGCTGCTGTGCTCCTTCTCTTCCCATGGCACTTATATTCATCATATATGTTCCTCAGTATCATTGTTCCATGATTAACCCCTCATACACTGCATTTTAAACATTTTTCTTGACATTTTTAGTTGTGTTTATTTTTGTGCTTAGCTCAGAATTTCATGTTTCACTAAGTGTTTAGGTCAGCTGCTGTGCTCCTTCTCTTCCCATGGCACTTATATTCATCATACATGTTCCTCAGTATCATTGTTCCATGATTAACCCCTCATACTCTGCATTTTAAACATTTTTCTTGACATTTTGAGTTGTGTTTAGTTTTCTGTTTAGCTCAGAATTTCATGTTCAACTGAGTGTTTAGGTCAGCGGCTGTGCTCCTTCTCTTCCCATGGCACTTATCATACATGTTCCTCAGTATCATTGTTCCATGATTAACCCCTCATACTCTGCATTTTAAATATTTTTCTTGACATTTTTAGTTGCATTTAGTTTTCTGTTTAGCTCGGATTTTTATGTTTAACTTAGTTTTTAGCTCACCTACATCTGTAAGATGTGGTGAGCTATTGTGATAACCTCGGGCGTCAGCGTCGGCGTCTGGCGTGTCCAATATTGTAAGATTTAATGTTAAGGTGAATTTCGCAAACATAAGTGGGCTCAAGCCTTTGATATTGCATATGTAGGTTGTAGGGGACTATCAGAACAGTATTTAACCCTGAAACTACGACGACTTTTTTCCAAATTTCAGCTAAAATTTTCTGCCAAAATTTATTGTACGAATTTGCGTTTAGGTGTTGTAAGAATTTGTGTTAAAGTCAGCTTTTGTGCAGATTGTGCTGGTTTAACTTCTCATTACTGTTGATTTTCATATTTCAGTAACAACTGTAGGTATTAACCCTACTGTATGCAGAAATTTAACGAAAATTTTCTTTTTTTTCACTCAAAATTTTCATGTTTTTCTCGGACTTAGTAAATTTTAAGTTGTAAAACTTTGTAAACTTTGTGTTTAGGTGTGTTGTGTTTCTATGTGTCTTTCCAGGCGATCAATATTCTACACTTGGGTTACTGAACTCCATTGCAGTAATATTTAACCCTCATTACATGCATATTGTTATACTGTACCAATGACCCAGACATAGCTGGTGCTAACTCTTAAAAATATAGGGCCAAACTCAAATTTTGCCCCCCAATCCCCAAAATTTGCATCTAAAACCAAAGAAAACATGTCCTGAATGGCCCTCCATACTTCACCTCTACTGCGCATGCGCAGTGTCAAGGACGTCCCGAAATTGGCGCCATTAATCATTCTTTGTTTGGCCCTTCATCAGTTAACATCTGACTGATCTTTGTGCTTGTAAATCTCAGTTTAACCCTTTACCCAACTTAAATGCCAAAACCGGCCAGCGCTATTCTCAAAAATCGCCAATTAATTTTTAAAATATTTTCATTTTTTGTCTCAAAAACATAGGTTATGACCCCTGGTTGGAACGAGCTCGTCGAGCTAGTTCCAATGAGGGGTCATAACCTATGTTTTTGAGACAAAAAATGAAAAAAATTAATTATTCAAGAATTATTTTTAGCTCAACTTTGACGAAGTCAAATTTGAGCTATTGTCATGGCCCGTCGTCCGTCGTCCGTCCGTCTGTCCGTCGTCTGTCCGTCTGTCCGTACATCAACAATTGGCTATGGCTCGGGCTAGAGGTCGTATTTATGAACCGATCTTTACGAAACTTCTTGTGTACCTTTGTTATGACCCTGGGACGGGAACGAGTGTTTTTAGGTGTGGTCCAAAATTCAAGATGGCTGCCAGTGGCCATTTTGTACCGATGATGCAAAAATCAGTTTTTTGTACAGAACTTCTGTATGAAAGTTCTGATTTGAATAAAGTTTTGTATAAATGTTTAGTACCATGGGATACATCACATATAATACAGGTTTTTTTCTCGTGCGTAAATTATGCAAATTAGACTGACTTTGATTTATTTAGTGTTATTTTCAGAGCTGTAAGTGCCAAGCTGCTATGGCTCGGGCTAGAGGCCGTATTTATGAACCGATCTTTATGAAACTTCTTGGGTACCT
This sequence comes from Pictodentalium vernedei, assembly GCA_031216915.1. Taxonomy (NCBI): domain Eukaryota; kingdom Metazoa; phylum Mollusca; class Scaphopoda; order Dentaliida; family Dentaliidae; genus Pictodentalium; species Pictodentalium vernedei. Next base: position 380,555,329 of record CM062295.1, read on the forward strand.
TTGTTATGACTGTGGGACGAGAACGAGTGTTTTTGGGTGCGGTCCGAAATTCAAGATGGCTGCCAGCTTCCATTTTGTACCGACGATGCAGAAATCTGTTTTTTGTACAGAACTTCCATATGAAAGCTCTGATTTGAATAATTTTTTGTATGAATGTTTAGTACCATGGGATACATCACATATAATACGGGTTTTTTTCTCGTACGTAAATTGTGCAAATTAGACTAATTTTGATGTTTTTTGGGGTTACTTTCAGCACTGTAAGTGCAAATGCCAATACGGCTCGGGCTAGAGGCCGTATTTATGAACCGATCTTTACGAAACTTCTTGGGTACCTTTGGTATCACCGTGAGACGAGAACGAGTGTTTTGGGGTCCGGTCCGAAATTCAAGATGGCCGATGGCAGCCATTTTGTACAAAATTAGGTGCAATCAGATTTTTGCACAGAACTTCCATATGAAAGCCCTGATTTGAATAATTTTTTTGTGTGAATGTTTAGTACCATGGGATGCATCACATATAATACAGGTTTTTTTCTCGTGCAGAAATTATGCAAATTAGATGAACTTTGATTTTTTCAGTGCGACTTACACACAGTAAGTACACATGTCAATACGGCTCAGACTAGAGTCTGTATTTATGAACTGATCTTCACGAAATGTCTTGGGTACCTTTGTTATCACCTTGGGACGAGAACGAGTGTTTCTGGGTGCGGTCTAAAATTCAAGATGGCTGCTAGTGGCTATTTTGTACCGAAATTAGGTCTAATCAGTTTTTTGTACACAACTTCTATACAGCTCAGACTAGAGGCCATATTTATGAACCAATCTTTACGAAACTTCTTGGGTACCTTTGTTATCACCGTGGGATGAGAGCGAGTGTTTTGGGGTGTGGTCCGAAATTCAAGATGGCCACCAGCATCCATTTTGTACCAAAATTAGTGCAATCAGTCTTTTGTATAGAACTTCTGTATGAAAGTTCTGATTTTAATAAATTTTTGTATGAATGTTTAGTAACATGGAATACATCACATATTATAAGGGTTTTTTTTTCGTGCAGAAATTATGCAAATTAGATGAACTTTGATTTATTCAGTGCTACTTACACAATGTAAGCACACATGTCAATACGGCTCAGGGTAGAGGCTGTATTTATGAACCGATCTTCACAAAACTTCTTGGGTACCTTTGTTATCTCCTTGGGATGAGAATGAGTGTTTCTGGGTACGGTCCAAAATTCAAGATGGCTGCCAGTGGCCATTTTGTACCGAAATTAGGTCCAATCAGTTTTTTGTCACAAGTTCTATACAGCTCGTATTTATGAACTGATCTTCACAAAACTTCTTGAGTACTTTTGTTTTCATCTTGGGACAGGAACGAGTGTGTTTTGGGGTGCCTTTGTTATCATTGTGCTATGAGAACAAATATTTTGGGGTTCAGTCAGACCCACTCTGGGACTCAAAGATTTTTTCTAGTTCAGCATCTGACTGTCACCCACCTTTACAATACTTTACCTATACATTTGTTACAGGCAACGGTCAGTATTTATGTACAGACCGTTACAATACTTTATATGTACCTTTGTTATCAGGTCATTACCTAGATGTTTGTCATTGTTGTGTCACATACTATACATGTACATGTCTTTGTCTTGACAAGTTGAGCTACAGTGTCATTGACACTTTCATTTCAAGTGTCGTCTGCTTTTCGTGTTAGGTAAAGGGTTAAATGATGCCAGGCACATAAATATTAGAGAAATGGTGATTCTAAGGAGGATATAGAAGGAGGAGAGGAAAAATGAGTGACAGAAAATAATCAGGGCTGTAACTTAAATTTTTTTAATGAAATTATGTTAAGTTGCCTATTTTCGAGGCAAGAGCCTGTTGTTGTCATTCTTGTTATCAAGTTACACTGCTTGTTCAGTGTTTTCCTCTCTCCCTTTCCTTTAAGTTCCCCCTAGCTATTCTCCCATGCTTTTGGCATATTTTCTGTAATATTATTACTAAAATTTCTTGGGAGTTTTAGCTGGATAACAGAATGAATTCTGTTCTTTTCCCCATGTTTACGTCTTCACCTATGGGTGGTTAGGCGTAGTGTTCTGCATCTACCATCTGATGTTCTGCAGTTTCTTCCCTGGAAGTCTCTGTTTTGCATCAGATAGTGTATTATTGGTAACTGATTTCGGGCCAGGGTTATCAGTGCCTGGAGTCTTGTTTCTGGTGTTTTTACACTTCTTGTTTACATTTATTTATTTATTTATTGGTGTTTAAGGTCACATACTTATGCACAATGGCTAATCGTGACCGTGACAGTTTTACGGGTGGAGGAAGCCGGAGAACCCGGAGAGAACCACCGAGCAACGACGAGCAGCTGTCAGCTCTCCAACATCGTAACTCTGAACTCTGCACCGCAGCACAGGCAGGGTTAGATTGGTTGAAGACATGCGCACCATCGACGTGCAGTACGCCTCAGTACACAGCGTCATCGTGCCCCCATGTAGGCAATCGGGGTGAAGTGTCTTGCCCAAGGACACAACGCGGTTGCCGCAGGTGGGATTCGAACCGAGGACCTCTCGGCTTACAGCCTGCACCTCTACCAACTGAGCCACCGCGCCCCCCCCTTGTTTACATTGACAACAGCCCTCTGTGTGAGGGGGGATTTCTTGAATATAATATCTTGATGTTAGTTTAATCATTACTAGATACATTATTATTGTTTGTAAGTGTTGCATTAATTTTTTAAAATATTTTTAAAATTTTTGCCCACACTTAGGCTTGGGATCCATTGGGGCTCAACGTTACTTTTCAGAAACTTGGGCTTTTCTGAAAAAATATTTTTTCAAAATTTTTTGATGTCAATTATTTTTTCTATGTTAATGGATCATGTTTTTATGTATTTTGATTGTCAGGGGTTGGTGCGAGTACTAGGACTTTGTTTTCCTTTCACATTGAAAGGATATTGTTCAATTGTAATTAGAGGAAATCTTCCTCCGACTTTCATAATCATTGTATAAATGTAGTCAGTGTACTCTCACTAACTCCTGTTCCGTATGTGTTAATTTTGATGACAACATGGGAGGCGTGTGTCACGGTATGTTAGTGGGGAAATGGCCATTTCGGTCCTTTACCCGCAGGGTCACTCTAGTTTATCAATCTCTATTTCAGACGATCAAGAACAGGGTGATGTTTCCGTGATGTCTTCCAAAAGTGTGCCTCCGTCGTCACAATTAATGAAGAGCTAGCGGAAAAGTGCTCATGAAAATACATCATTTGCCTAAGAGGTCCCTAGTAGGATCGACGGCCTTTGATGTCCTCTAGCTCGCCTGGTGTAGCATCCATTCATCGAATGGTTCGGCAGCCGGGTTCGTCCGTTGCGGTCCAGAAGGAGTTTTGGGTGATGTGAGCACTATAAATCAACCTAATGCACACCCAGTGACGCCGGATTAGAGGAGAGAGAGGAGGAAGTCTTTTAGTCCGGTTCCTAGCTCGTCCAGGTCCATCCGGACTGCGAGCGAGAGAGGCCCCTCTCTCGTACAACAACATCTGGCCCCAGATGTTGTGGTACAAAATGTTTCGCATTCGGAGCATACGTCCGCCGCTCGGGACGCTCTGTTAGATAGACAGCCCGGAGAGACTGTCAATAAGGCTTCCTCATCCTCATGGTAGCGCACACAACCGCTCTTGGCTACGTGACCTCGGATATCCAGTCAACTTCGCCAATCAGAGAATCCGCGGTGCCCAGGTCACGCCATCCGATAGCCAGGGACACGAGGCCTGGAGACTCTGGACGTTCGCATAAGGAAGTATGCGGGAGTCAACGTACACAGAGCTTCCAGCGGCAAAGCATCGTAAGACCGCTACTGTACAGGCCTCGGTGACGGACGTGCTATCCCGAATAGCACAGCTTATCGCAGCATCCCAGCATCGACAGAATCTCTGTCGCATCTTGTAATATCCGACGACGCTGGGTCGGGATGCTCCGCGGAAGCACGGACGTCCGAAAATTTCATATGGTCTGACGGGATGCCGAAAGGGATTCGGAGGATTTCGAGCTTTCCCTTTCGGAACAACACAAGCTACTGTATATGTCATCCGACTTCATCTTCTAGAGGTTCTTCGTCGGACCAGAATGCTGCGATGCCGGATAAGAAACTGATAGCGTCGGTGGACATAGAAATTTTTGGTTCGGTTCAGGGACATTGTCCCTCAGTTCTGACACAGTCCAATAATGTCTCAGAAACTTTCGATTTATTGAACGACGCTATATATTTTTTTTATATGCTTGCTATTAACAAGCATGTCTGGTTTCTTGTTCGCAATATTACTGAGATGTCTTTCAAAAGTGTGCCTCTGTCGTCATAGTTAATGAAGAGCTAGCGGCAATTAGTGCTCATGGAATACGTCAATTACCTAAGAGGTCCCTAGTAGGATCGACGGAGTTGACATTCGCTAGCTCACCCAATGTAGCGTCCATTCATCGATTGGTTCGGCAGTCGGGTTCGTCCGTTGCGGTCTAGGAAGGAGATTTGGGTGATGCAAGCACTATAATAGACTTTAGTACACACCCAGTGACGACGGATTAGAGGAGAGATCGGAGGAAGCCTGTTAGTCCGGTTCCTAGCTCGTCCAGGTCCGTCCGGGCGGCGAGCGAGAGAGGTCCCTCTCTCGTACAACAACATATGGGACCGGATGTTGTGGTACAGACATTTCGCATTCGGAGCATATGTCTGCCGCTCGGGACGCACCGTTATATAGACAGTCCGAGTGACTGTCGATAATGCTTCCTCATCCTCACAGCAGCGCACACGACCGCACATTGGCTACGTGACCTCGAATATCCGGCCAGCTTCGTCATTCAGTGATTCCACGGCAAACAGGTCACGCCATCCGGTAGCCAAGGGACACGAGGCCTGTACACTCTGGTCGCTCGCATAATAGAAGTATGCACGGGGTAACGAACACGGAGCTTCCAGCGGCAAGGCATCGTAAAACCGCTTCTCCACAGGCCTCAGAAACGGACGTGATATCCAAGATAGCACAGCTTATCGCAGCATCCCAGCAAACGATAGACTCTCCGTCGGATCAGGAATAATCCGATGGCGCTGGGTCGGTGCGCTCTGCTGTTGCATCAGCTACGGACGACCGAACACTTCATAGGGTCCGACAGGATGGTGAAAGGGATTTGGACGATTTCGAGCTTTCCCTTTCTGAACAACAGAAGCTGCCACACATTTCTTCCGGCATTATCTTCCAGAGGTTGTTCCCTCGGACTACTTGGCTGCGATGCTGGATAAGAGACTAATAGCGTCATTGAATACGGAGTTTTGGATCGGTTCAGGGACATTGTCCCTGAGTTGCCGACGCAGTCCAATAATGTCATTAGAACATTCGAATTATTGAACAACGTTATATATAAGCTTGCTACCAAGCATGCTAGTCTAGTTTCTTGTCCGCAATGCTCTATTCTGCCTTTCATCAATTCTAGGAAAATAAATTTTTATTGGCAGAACTGGGCATACCGAGAGTTCCTATGCGTCTAAGACGGAGAGGCTGAACACTGGGAATTATCTTTTTCGCCGTCTATGTCAATTCCAACCACGACATTGGAAACGACAATGATGTCTAATAGACTTAACTTAGACGCTTTATCATACGTAGACCACCTTACTGAGGAGTTATCATGACGTCTTCAAGAGAAAGAATTCCAGGATATGATCCTCAATGAGTTTTCTTTCAGGGGCAGTAGTTTTCCACGTATAACTCCGCCCTTCAGTGGCAACCTGGAGTTGGTTAGACGTGACACAGCCCTAGCTACATCCACGCGCATGGATAGTAAGGTGAAGAACTCTCTCAGAGTCGCTTCGGTCTCGGAGAAGCTTCTCTTCGACGGCAACCTTTCAGCAATCTTTGAATTGCTCGATATACACGTTCTCTTGTCAATTAAGTGTAACAAGAGATTCAGTCGTGGGCAAACATACGGTGGTTGACTCAGAGAGTTCCACTGTGGTTGCCGGATCCGAGTTTTTCAATTATGACGGATGGCAGTCAAACAGGTTGGGACACAATTTTGATCCCAACGGATTCGAAGTGCCAGGGTCTTTGGGTTCTGCAGTTTTTAGGCAAGCACTTAACTTCCAAGAAATGATATTATTTTGGCTTGCACTACGTCTTTGGATGAACATTATTCAGAAACGCATGTCCAAATCCTGTCCGATAATACGACAGTAGTTGCGTATATCCGGAACCAGGGAGGCACTCATTCGGTTCCGTTATTGATTTTAACGGAAAGAATCCTTCTGTTTGTTATAGAACACCAAGTTCTGTTTCGGTCCGTCATGTTCTGGGTCGTCGGATCGTATTAGCAGACTCCCTTTCATGTAAGGGTCGTTTGTTGCCGTCAGAATGGACTCTCAACAAACAGGTATTCAATCAGATTTGCTACCAATGGGAGCGCCTAGTGATAATTTATTTGCGACACAATCTCTCCAATCAATTGCAGACGTATGTGTCACCGTGTCCGGATCCCCGAGCATATGTAGTTAACGCTCTATCGATTTAATAGGACGGTATGATAGGATATGCGTATCCTCTAGCGCTGTTGATTCAGCAAGTATTGCTGGGATTATACATTCACAATACAGTTCTGTTGGTAGCATCTCTGTCTCCACAGAGACGGTGGATAAGTTACTTAGATGTCTGCTGTGGGACTTACCGCGGAAACTTCCTCCACGAGAGGATCTTTTTTCTCTGGGGAAATCGTATCAACTTCATCACAACCCGCAAGGTCTCAACCTTCACGTATTCTGTTGTGCAGTCCTTCTTGCATGGCAAGCATTGTACAGGACGAGCAGTGGACGCGATTTCTAACTGTAGGAGGACCTCCTGTTCGCTATACTATGCGGCTAAAGTGGAGGGTCTTCCGTCGTTGGTGTAGGGATCTTTATGTTGATATTTTTGGTCCCTCCATACCAGACATTGCAAACTTTCTAGTATACTTGTTTGACGAGATCAACTGCAGCCAGTTACTATTTAAGGTTATAGGTCTATGTTATCTGATACCTATGCACACCATGATAGTTTACAATTGAGCCTAATGTCTCTTTATCTAAGTTTGTTTGAAACTTTTCGATAAATAGACCTAGAATCCTTAGATTAATTCCTATATGGAATTTAGCTTGGGTTCTTATTAACTAAAGCAAACATTTGAACCTCTTGAGACAGTAGTTTCAAATTCTGGCCTTTTAAGGCAGCATTTCTCTTAGTCTTCTCTTCTGCTGAAGAGTCAGTGAGCTTCATGCACTATCGGTGGACGATTCTCACTTTCGTAGTATCGGAAACTCTATTCCCTTTACTACTAATGTTGTTTTTTTTGGTTAAGAATCAGGCTCCTAATAAATATCCGGAACCTATTGTTTTTAAGGTCCTTCCGTCTTCGAACGGGCATAGGCCTTTACTCTGTCTGGATAGAACTTTATGTATTTATTAACAGATCTCAGTTTATCAGTAGGGACGTAAAGCTTCTTCTGGCTCTGATGCCTAATAGAAAGGTCATTACGGTCCATTCTATTACTAAATGCATTCAATTAACTATCGGTACTGCTTAGGATAGTCTATCCTTAACTCAGCAGTCTGTGCTTAAGATTTCGGCTCATGAAGTAAGAGCTCTTCTACATCTTGGGCTTACGTAAATAGTGTTGCTGTTATAGATTTAAGTAGGCTGCATATTGGTCTCAGCCATCCACATTCATGAATTTTTATCTCAGAAATATCGAGTCCATTTCTGGAGGCCTGCATTATTTAGGTCCATTATCGGCTGCTCAGAATGTCGATCACTTAACAATTGCAACTAAGCTATGTAGGCTTTATGTTCCGGCAGTGACTCCGTCCTGCTGCCCTCTTCGCTCTGGGATATTTGACCCAGGGCAAGAAAAAGGGGGGGGAGGGGAGGGTGTTCCCTTGGGTCACCTGTTTTATTATGAAAACAAGGGGATACCTTCTCCGGAGTCAGTAATTCTGAGCTGTTACTGGGATGGTTTTTTAAGTGAAAAGTTATGTTTTAAAATTCATTCATGTCATAGTTTTAAAGTATAGCATTTGAATATGTCATGTGTCAAACGGGCGTTATTATACTATCCTCGGACACTTTTAAAAGAGTATAAAGAGTCTCAATTCTCTGGACTAACTTTATTTATTGGCTTACTTTAAAAATAATTAGTATAAGAATTATACTGGATATTAATAGAGAATATGGATGTTATGATGCTCAATTATAGAAGGTATTGTGTCTTTCTAATTTATCATAAATAAGAAAGATACATGTGAAGCCTAATTCTCCTTTTCTCCTCCAGGAGATGACTCTATTTTATATAGTTGAGCTTATTGGACTTTCCTCTGTGTCCTGGGCCCTCCAGCCTTTTTACTATTCAGCTATGTCTGGGTCATTGGTACAGTATAAAAATCTTAAAAAATTTATAGTAATTTATATATTTTTTATACTTACCAATGACCCAGACGGGGATGGCCCTCCCAGGAGTTGGGAACTCATACCTCCCCGCTGAGGACATAGCGCTTACCAGGCACTGATGGTAAGAATGATTAATGGCGCCAATTTCGGGACGTCCTTGACACTGCGCATGCACAGTAGAGGTGAAGTATGGAGGGCCATTCAGGATATGTTTTCTTTGGTTTTAGATGCAAATTTTGGGGATTGGGGGCAAAATTTGTGTTTGGCCCTATATTTTTAGCTCACCTACATCTGTAAGATGTGGTGAGCTATTGTGATAACCTCGGGCGTCAGCGTCGGCGTCCGGCGTGTCCAATATTGTAAGAGTTAATGTTAAGGTGAATTTCTCAAGCATCAGTGGGCTCAGGCCTTTGATATTGCATATGTAGGTTCTAGGGGACTATTAGAACAGTATTTAACCCTGAAACTACGACTTTTTTTCAAATTTCAGCTAAAATTTTCTGCCAAAAGTTGTTGTAAAAATTTGAGTTTAGGTGTTGTAAGAATTTGTGTTAAAGTCAGCTTTTGTGTAGATTGTGCTGGTTTAACTTCTCATTACTGTTGATTTTCATATTTCAATAACAACTGTAGGTATTAACCCTACTGTATGCAGAAATTTAACGAAAATTTTTTTTTTTTTCACTCAAAATTTTCATGTTTTTCTCGGACTTAGTAAATTTTAAGTTGTAAAACTTTGTGTTTAAGTGAGTTGTGTTTCTATGTGTCTTTCCAGGTGATTAATATTCTACACTTGGGTTACTGAACTCCATTGCAGTAATATTTAACCCTCATTACATGCATATTTGAGGAATTTGAGGCTGATTTTCTGCCAAAACTTGTTGTAAGAATTAGCGTTTAGGTGTTGTAAGAATTTGTGTTAAAGTCAGCCTTTGTGCAAATTGTGGTGCTTTAACTTCTCATTACTGTTGATTTTCATATTTCAATAACAACTGTAGGTATTAACCCGACTGTATGCAGAAATTTAACGGAATTTTTTTTTTTTCAGTCAAAATTTTCATGTTTTTCTCTGACTTAGTAAATTTTAAGTTCTAAAAGTTTGTGTTAAGGTGAGGTGTTAAGCTGAGTTCTCAAAGATCAGTGGGCTCAGGCCTTTGATATTGCATATGTAGGTTGTAGGGGACTATCAGAACAGTATTTAACCCTGATACTACAACTTTTTTCCAAATTTCACCTAAAATTTTCTGCCAAAAGTTGTTGTAAGAATTTGCGTTTAGGTGTCAGCTTTTGTGCAGCTTGTGCTACTTTAATTTCCCATTACTGTTGATTTTCATATTTCATTAACAACTGTAGGTATTAACCCTACTGTATGCAGAAATTTAATGGAAATTTTCTTTTTTTTCAGTCAAAATTTTCATGTTTTTCTCGGACTTAGTAAATTTTAAGTTGTAAAACTTTGTAAACTTTGTGTTTAGGTGAGTTGTGTTTCTATGTTTGTTTCCAGGCGATTAATATTCTATGCTTGGGTTACTGAACTCCATTGCAGTAATATTTAACCCTCATTACATGCATATTTGAGGAATTTGAGGCTGATTTTCTGCCAAAACTTGTTGTAAGAATTAGCGTTTAGGTGTTGTAAGAATTTGTGTTAAAGTCAGCTTTTGTGCAGATTGTGGTGCCTTCATCTCTCATTACTGTTTATTTTCTCATTTCAATAACAACTGTAGGTATTAACCCTACTGTATGCAGAAATTTAACTAATTTCTTTTCTTTTTTTCTGTCACAATGTTCACGTTTTTGTCTGACTTACTCAATTTTAAGTTCTAAAAGTTTGTGTTAAGGTGAGGGGGATTTTTGGGACTTATATTCACTTTCTTTAAAAAAAATTTTTTTTTTAACTTTTTTTTTTTAATACTTTCTCATACTTGTTACTAGTAACATTAAGGCTTATTTTAGTTGTTGATGTGATGTATTTTTGTTGGGACTTATAGTCACTTTCTTGAATGAATGTTTTTCCGCAACTCCTCTTTAACCAATGAATGTACTTACAATTTCAGTGATTTATGAAAGCCTTGAATGAATGTTTTTCCGCAACTCCTCTTTAACCAATGAATGTACTTACAATTTCAGTGATTTATGAAAGCCTTTCCTAATTCTTATTTATGATTTAATATCTGGCCTCCTGATTTATATTCTTAATCATAAACATTTCTAAAAGAAAAAAATGCTTTTATATCCAATGATTTTATGTTGAATTGATATATAATAAGTGCAGAAATATAGACTTTCCAAAGCCATCACATAAACCACATTAATCATTTGATGCCTAGTTAATGATTTATATTAACTAAATATTAGGCATGTTACATTGGAACGACATTATCAAGCGCGAATGTAGGTGAGCGTTGGGATGTAACATCCCTCTTGTTAAGAGTTAGCACCAGCTATGTCTGGGTCATTGGTAAGTATAAAAAATATATAAATTACTATAATTTTTTTAAGATTTGAGGAATTTGAGGCTGATTTTCTGCCAAAACTTGTAAGAATTAGCGTTTAGGTGTTGTAAGAATTTGCGTTAAAGTCAGCCTTTGTGCAGATTATGGTGCTTTAACTTCTCATTACTGTTGATTTTCATATTTCAATAACAACTGTAGGTATTAACCCTACTGTATGCAGAAATTTAACAAAAATTTTCTTTTTTTTCACTCAAAATTTTCATGTTTTTCTCGGACTTAGTAAATTTTAAGTTGTAAAACTTTGTAAACTTTGTGTTTAGGTGAGTTGTATTTCTATGTGTCTTTCCAGGCAATTAATATTCTACACTTGAGTTACTGAACTCCATTGCAGTAATATTTAACCCTCATTAGAGGCATATTTGAGGAATTTGAGGCTGATTTTCTGCCAAAATTTGTTGTAAGAATTAGCGTTTAGGTGTTGTAAGAATTTGCGTTAAAGTCAGCTTTTGTGCAGATTGTGGTGCTTTAACTTCTCTTTACTGTTGATTTTCATATTTCAATAACAACTGTAGGTAATAACCCGACTGTATGCAGAAATTTTCTTTTTTTTCAGTCAAAATTTTCATGTTTTTCTCGGACTTAGTAAATTTTAAGTTCTAAAAGTTTGTGTTAAGGTGAGGTGTTAAGCTGAGTTCTCAAAGATCAGTGGGCTCAGGCCTTTGATATTGCATATGTAGGTTGAAGGGGACTATCAGAACAGTATTTAACCCTGATACTATGAGCTTTTTCCAAATTTCACCTAAATTTTTCTGCCAAAATTTGTTGTAAGAATTTGCGTTTAGGTGTTGTAAGAATTTGCGTTAAAGTCAGCTTTTTTGCAGATTGTGCTGCTTTAACTTCTCATTACTGTTGATTTTCATATTTCAATAACAACTGTAGGTATTAACCCTACTGTATGCAGAAATTTAAAGGAAATTTTCTTTTTTTTCACTCAAAATTTTCATGTTTTTCTCGGACTTAGTAAATTTTAAGCTTTAAAACTTTGTAAACTTTGTGTTTAGGTGAGTTGTGTTTCTGTGTGTCTTTCCAGGCAATTAATATTCTACGCTTGGGTTACTAAACTCCATTGCAGTAATATTTAACCCTCATTACATGCATATTTGAGGAATTTGAGGCTGATTTTCTGCCAAAACTTGTTGTAAGAATTAGCGTTTAGGTGTTGTAAGAATTTGCGTTAAAGTCAGCTTTTGTGCAGATTGTGGTGCCTTTGCCTCTCATTACTGTTTATTTTCTCATTTCAATAACAACTGTAGGTATAAACCCTACTGTATGCAGAAATTTAACTGATTTCTTTTCTTTTTTTCAGTCACAATGTTCACGTTTTTGTCTGACTTACTCAATTTTAAGTTCTAAAAGTTTGTGTTAAGGTGAGGTGTTAAGGTGAGTTCTGTTTCTATGTGTCTTTCCAGGCAATTGATATTGTACGCATGGGTTACTGAACTACATTGCGGTAACGTTGCGCCCTTATTACATGCATATTTGAGGAATTTAATGGGGATTTTTGGGACTTATATTCACTTTCTTTAAAAAAAATTTTTTTTAACCGTTTTTTTTTTATTTAACACTTTCTCATACTTGTTACTAGTAACATTAAGGCTTATTTTAGTTGTTGATGTGATGTATTTTTGTTGGGACTTATAGTCACTTTCTTGAATGAATGTTTTTCCGCAACTCCTCTTTAACCAATGAATGTACTTCAATTGCAATTTCAGTTATTTTTGAAAGCCTTTCCTAATTCTTATTTATGATTTAATACCTGGCCTCACGATTCATATTCTTAATCATAAACATTTCTAAAAGAAAAAAATGCTTTTATATCCAATGATTCTATGTTGAATTGATATATAATAAATGCAGAAATATAGACTTTCCAAAGCCGTCACATAAACCACATTAATCATTTGATGCCTAGTTAATGATTTATATTAACTAAATATTAGGCATGTTACATTGGAACGACATTATCAAGCGCGAATGTAGGTGAGCGTTGGGATGTAACATCCCTCTTGTTAGGTCAGCTGCTGTGCTCCTTCTCTTCCCATGGCACTTATATTCATCATACATGTTCCACAGTATCATTGTTCCATGATTAAGCCCTCATACCCTGTATTTTAAACATATTTCTTGGCATTTTTTGTTGTGTTTAGTTTTCTGTTTAGAGCGTAATTTCATGTTTAATTCAGTGTTTAGGTCAGCTGCTGTGCTCCTTCTCTTCCCATGGCACTTATATTCATCATACATGTTCCTCAGTATCATTGTTCCATGATTAACCCCTCATACCCTGCATTTTAAACATTTTTTTTAACATTTTTAATTGCGTTTAGTTTTCTGTTCAGCTCGGAATTTCATGTTTATCTTAGTGTTTTGGTCAGCTGCTGTGCTCCTTCTCTTCCCATGGCACTTATATTCATCATACGTGTTCCTCAGTATCATTGTTCCATGATTAACCCCTCATACTCTGCATTTTAAACATTTTTCTTGACAATTTTAGTTGCGTTTAGTTTTCTGTTGAGCTCAGAATTTCATGTTTAACTTAGCGTTTAGGTCAGCTGCTGTCCTCCTTCTCTTCCCATGGCACTTATCATACATGTTCCTCAGTATCATTGTTCCATGATTAACCCCTCATACACTGCATTTTAAACATTTTTCTTTAGATTTTGAGTTGTGTTTAGTTTTCTGTTTAGCTCAGAATTTCATGTTCAACTAAGTGTTTAGGTCAGCTGCTGTGCTCCTTCTCTTCCCATGGCACTTATATTCATCATACATGTTCCTCAGTATCATTGTTCCATGATTAACCCCTCATACTCTGCATTTTAAACATTTTCTTGTCATTTTGAGTTGTGTTTAGTTTTCTGTTTAGCTCAGAATTTCATGTTCAACTAAGTGTTTAGGTCAGCGGCTGTGCCCCTTCTCTTCCTATGGCACTTATGATACATGTTCCTCAGTATCATTGTTCCATGTTTAACCCCTCATACTCTACATTTTAAATATTTTTCTTGACATTTTTAGTTGCATTTAGTTTTCTGTTTAGCTCGGATTTTTATGTTTAACTTAGTTTTTAGGTCAGCTGCTGTTCTCCTTCTCTTCCCATGGCACTTATATTCATCATACATCTTCCACAGTATCATTGTTCCATGATTAAGCCCTCATACCCTGTATTTTAAACATATTTCTTGACATTTTTTGTTGTGTTTAGTTTTCTGTTTAGAGCGTAATTTCATGTTTAACTCAGTGTTTAGGTCAGCGGCGGTGCTCCTTCTCTTCCCATGACACTTATATTCATCATACATGTTCCTCATATTCATCATACATGTTCCTCAGTAACATTATTCCATGATTAACCCCTCATACCCTGTATTTTAAACATATTTCTTTACATTTTTAGTTGTGTTTAGTTTTCTGTTTAGAGCGGAATTTCATGTTTAACTTAGTGTTTAGGTCAGCTGCTGTGCTCCTTCTCTTCCCATGGCACTTATATTCATCATACATGTTCCTCAGTATCACTGTCCCATGATTAACCCCTCATACCCTGCATTTTAAACATTTTTCTTGACATTTTTAATTGCGTTTAGTTTTCTATTTAGCTCGGAATTTCATGTTTAACTTAGTGTTTAGGTCAGCTGCTGTGCTCCTTCTCTTCCTATGGCACTTATCATACATGTTCCTCAGTATCATTGTTCTATGATTAACCCCTCATACTCTGCATTTTAAACATTTTTTCTTGTCATTTTTAGTTGCGTTTAGTTTTCTGTTTAGCTAAGAATTTCATGTTTGACTAAGTGTTTAGATCAGCTGCTGTGCTCCTTCTCTCCCCATGGCACTTATCTTCATCATACGTGTTCCTCAGCATTATTGTTCCATGATTAACCTCTCATATCCTGCATTCTAAACATTTTTCTTGACATTTTTAGTTGCGTCTAGTTTCCTGTTTAGCTCGGAATTTCATGTTTAACATCGTGTTTAGGTCAGCTGCTGTGCTCCTTCTCTTCCCATGGCACTTATATTCATCATACATGTTCCTCAGTACCATTGTTCCATGATTAAGCCTTCATATCCTGTATTTTAAACATATTTCTTGACATTTTTAGTTGTGTTTAGTTTTCTGTTTTGAGCGGAATTTCATGTTTAACATCGTGTTTAGGTCAGCTGCTGTGCTCCTTCTCTTCCCATGGCACTTATATTCATCATACATGTTCCTCAGTATCATTGTTCCATGATTAACCCCTCATATCCTGCATTTTAAACATTTTTCTTGACATTTTTAGTTGCATTTAGTTTCCTGTTTAACTCGGAATTTCATGTTTAACATAGTGTTTAGATCAGCTGCTGTGCTCCTTCTCTTCCCATGGCACTTAAATTCATCATACATGTTCCTCAGTATCATTGTTCCATGATTAACCCCTCATACCCTGCATTTTAAACATTTTTCTTGACATTTTTAGTTGCGTTTAGTTTTCTGTTTAGCTCAGAATTTCATGTTTAACTAAGTGTTTAGGTCAGCTGCTGTGCTCCTTCTCTTCCCATGGCACTTATATTCATCATACATGTTCCACAGTATCATTGTTCCATGATTAAGCCCTCATACCCTGTATTTTTGACATATTTCTTGACATTTTTTGTTGTGTTTAGTTTTCTGTTTAGAGCGTAATTTCATGTTTAACTCAGTGTTTAGGTCAGCGGCGGTGCTCCTTCTCTTCCCATGGCACTTATATTCGTCATACATGTTCCTCAGTATCATTGTTCCATGATTAACCCCTCATACCCTGCATTTTAAACATTTTTCTTGACATTTTTAGTTGCGTTTAGTTTTCTGTTTAGCTCAGAATTTCATGTTTAACTAAGTGTTTAGGTCAGCTGCTGTGCTCCTTCTCTTCCCATGGCACTTATATTCATCATACATGTTCCACAGCATTATTGTTCCATGATTAACCTCTCATACTCTGGATTTTAAACATTTTTCTTGACATTTTGAGATGTGTTTAGTTTTCTGTTTAGCTCAGAATTTCATATTCAACTAAGTGTTTAGGTCAGCGGTTGTGCTCCTTCTCTTCCCATGGCACTTATATTCATCATACATGTTCCTCAGTATCATTGTTCCATGATTAACCCCTCATACCCTGCATTTTAAACATTTTTCTTGACATTTTTAGTTGCATTTAATTTTCTGTTTAGCTCGGAATTTTATGTTCAACTAAGTGTTTAGGTCAGCTGCTGTGCTCCTTCTCTTCCCATGGCACTTATATTCATCATACATGTTCCTCAGTATCATTGTTCCATGATTAACCCCTCATACTCTGCATTTTAAACATTTTCTTGACATTTTGAGTTGTGTTTAGTTTTCTGTTTAGCTCAGAATTTCATGTTCAACTAAGTGTTTAGGTCAGCGGCTGTGCTCCTTCTCTTCCCATGGCACTTATCATACATGTTCCTCAGTATCATTGTTTCATGTTTAACCCCACATAATCTACATTTTAAATATTTTTCTTGACATTTTTAGTTGCATTTAGTTTTCTGTTTAGCTCGGATTTTTATGTTTAACTTAGTTTTTAGGTCAGCTGCTGTGCTCCTTCTCTTCCCATGGCACTTATATTCATCATACATGTTCCACAGTATCATTGTTCCATGATTAAGCCCTCATACCCTGTATTTTAAACATATTTCTTGACATTTTTTGTTGTGTTTAGTTTTCTGTTTAGAGCGTAATTTCATGTTTAACTCAGTGTTTAGGTCAGCGGCGGTGCTCCTTCTCTTCCCATGGCACTTAAATTCATCATACATGTTTCTCAGTATCATTGTTCCATGATTAACCCCTCATACCCTGCATTTTAAACATTTTTCTTGACATTTTTAGTTGCGTTTAGTTTTCTGTTTTGCGCAGAATTTCATGTTTAACTAAGTGTTTAGGTCAGCGGCTGTGCTCCTCTTCCTATGGCACTTATCATACATGTTCCTCAGTATCATTGTTCTATGATTAACCCCTCATACTCTGCATTTCAAACATTTTTCTTGACATTTTTAGTTGCGTTTAGTTTTCTGTTTAGCTAAGAATTTCATGTTTGACTAAGTGTTTAGATCAGCTGCTGTGCTCCTTCTCTCCCCATGGCACTTATCTTCATCATACGTGTTCCTCAGCATTATTGTTCCATGATTTACCTCTCATATCCTGCATTCTAAACATTTTTCTTGACATTTTTAGTTGCATTTAGTTTCCAGTTTAGCTCGGAATTTCATGTTTAACATCGTGTTTAGGTCAGCTGCTGTGCTCCTTCTCTTCCCATGGCACTTATATTCATTATACATATTCCTCAGTACCATTGTTCCATGATTAAGCCCTCATACCCTGTATTTTAAACATATTTCTTGACATTTTTAGTTGTGTTTAGTTTTCTGTTTAGAGCGGAATTTCATGTTTAACATAGTGTTTATGTCAGCGGCTGTGCTCCATCTCTTCCAATGGCACTTATATTCGTCATACATGTTCCTCAGTATCATTGTTCCATGATTAACCCCTCATATCCTGCATTTTAAACATTTTTCTTGACATTTTTAGTTGCATTTAATTTCCTGTTTAACTCGGAATTTCATGTTTAACATAGTGTTTAGGTCAGCTGCTGTGCTCCTTCTCTTTCCATGGCACTTATATTCATCATACATGTTCCTCAGTATCATTGTTCCATGATTAAGCCCTCATACCGTGTATTTTAAACATATTTCTTGACATTTTTTGTTGTGTTTAGTTTTCTGTTTAGAGCGTAATTTCATGTTTAACTCAGTGTTTTGGTCAGCTGCTGTCCTCCTTCTCTTCCCATGGCACTTATCATACATGTTCCTCAGTATCATTGTTCCATGATTAACCCCCCATACTCTGCATTTTAAACATTTTTCTTGACATTTTGAGTTATGTTTAGTTTTCTGTTTAGCTCAGAATTTCAGGTTCTACTAAGTGTTTAGGTCAGCGGTTGTGCTCCTTCTCTTCCCATGGCACTTATATTCATCATAGATGTTCCTCAGTATCATTGTTCCATGATTAACCCCTCATACCCTGCATTTTAAACATTTTTCTTGACATTTTTAGTTGCATTTAATTTTCTGTTTAGCTCGGAATTTTGTGTTTAACTTAGTGTTTAGGTCAGCTGCTGTGCTCCTTCTCTTCCCATGGCACTTATATTCATCATACATGTTCCTCAGTATCATTGTTCCATGATTAACCCCTCATACCCTGCATTTTAAACATTTTTTTTGACATTTTTAATTGCGTTTAGTTTTCTGTTCAGCTCGGAATTTCATGTTTAACTTAGTGTTTAGGTCAGCTGCTGTGCTGCTTCTCTTCCCATAGCACTTATATTGATCATACATGTTCCTCGGTATCATTGTTCCATGATTAACCTCTCACATCCTGCATTTTAAACATTTTTCTTGATATTTTTAGTTGCGTTTAGTTTCCTGTTTAGCTCTGAATTTCATGTTCAACAAAGTGTTTTGGTCAGCTGCTGTGCTCCTTCTCTTCCCATGGCACTTATATTCATCATACATGTTCCTCAGTATCATTGTGCCATGATTAACACCTCATACTCTGCATTTTAAACATTTTTCTTGACAATTTTAGTTGCGTTTAGTTTTCTGTTGAGCTCAGAATTTCATGTTTAACTTAGTGTTTAGGTCAGCTGGTGTCCTCCTTCTCTTCCCATGGCACTTATCATACATGTTCCTCAGTATCATTGTTCCATGATTAACCCCTCATACACTGCATTTTAAACATTTGTCTTGACATTTTGAGTTGTGTTTTAGTTTTCTGTTTAGCTCAGAATTTCATGTTCAACTAAGTGTTTAGGTCAGCGGTTGTGCTCCTTCTCTTCCCATGGCACTTATATTCATCAGACATGTTCCTCAGTATCATTGTTCCATGATTAACACCCTCATACCCTGCATTTTAAACATTTTTCTTGACATTTTTAGTTGCATTTAATTTTCTGTTTAGCTCGGAATTTTATGTTTAACTTAGTGTTTAGGTCAGCTGCTGTGCTCCTTCTCTTCCCTTGGCACTTATATTCATCATACATGTTCCTCAGTATCATTGTTCCATGATTAACCCCTCATACACTGCATTTTAAACATTTTTTTTGACATTTTTAATTGCGTTTAGTTTTCTGTTCAGCTCGAAATTTCATGTTTAACTTAGTGTTTTGGTCAGCTGCTGTGCTCCTTCTCTTCCCATGGCACTTATATTCATCATACATGTTCCTCGGTATCATTGTTCCATGATTAACCTCTCATATCCTGCATTCTAAACATTTTTGTTGACATTTTTAGTTGCGTCTAGTTTCCTGTTTAGCTCGGAATTTCATGTTTAACATCGTGTTTAGGTCAGCTGCTGTGATCCTTCTCTTCCCATGGCACTTATATTCATCATACATTTTCCTCAGTACCATTGTTCCATGATTAAGCCCTCATACCCTGTATTTTAAACATATTTCTTGACATTTTTAGTTGTGTTTAGTTTTCTGTTTAGAGCGGAATTTCATGTTTAACTTAGTGTTTAGGTCAGCGGCTGTGCTCCTTCTCTTCCCATGGCACTTATATTCATCATACATGTTCCTCAGTATCATTGTTCCATGATTATCCCCTCATACTCTGCATTTTAAACATTTTTCTTGACATTTTTAGTTGCATTTAGTTTTCTCTTTAGCTTGGAATTTCATGTTTAACTTAGTGTTTAGGTCAACTGCTGTGCTCCTTCTCTTTCCATGGCACTTATATTCATCATACATGTTCCTCAGTATCATTGTTCCATGATTAACCCCTCATATCCTGCATTTTAAACATTTTTCTTGACATTTTTAATTGCATTTAGTTTCCTGTTTAACTCGGAATTTCATGTTTAACATAGTGTTTAGGTCAGCTGCTGTGCTCCTTCTCTTCCCATGGCACTTATATTCATCATACATGTTCCTCAGTATCATTGTTCCATAATTAACCCCTCATACCCTGCATTTTAAACATTTTTCTTGACATTTTTAGTTGTGTTTAGTTTTCTGTTTAGCTCAGAATTTCATGTTTAACTAAGTGTTTAGGTCAGCTGCTGTGCTCCTTCTCTTCCCATGGCACTTATATTCATCATACATGTTCCACAGTATCATTGTTCCATGATTAAGCCCTCATACCCTGTATTTTAAACATATTTCTTGACATTTTTTGTTGTGTTTAGTTTTCTGTTTAGAGCGTAATTTCATGTTTAACTCAGTGTTTAGGTCAGCAGCGGTGCTCCTTCTCTTTCCATGGCACTTATATTCATCATACATGTTCCTCAGTAACATTGTTCCATGATTAAGCCCTCATACCCTGTATTTTAAACATATTTCTTGACATTTTTTGTTGTGTTTAGTTTTCTGTTTAGAGCGGAATTTCATGTTTAACTTAGTGTTTAGGTCAGCTGCTGTCCTCTTTCTCTTCCCATGGCACTTATCATACATCTTCCTCAGTATCATTGTTCCATGATTAACCCCTCATACTCTGCATTTTAAACATTTTTCTTGACATTTTGAGTTGTGTTTAGTTTTCTGTTTAGCTCAGAATTTCATGTTCAACTAAGTGTTTAGGTCAGCGGTTGTGCTCCTTCTCTTCCCATGGCACTTATATTCATCATAGATGTTCCTCAGTATCATTGTTCCATGATTAACCCCTCATACCCTGCATTTTAAACATTTTTCTTGACATTTTTAGTTGCATTTAATTTTCTGTTTAGCTCGGAATTTTATGTTTAACTTAGGCCCAGTTTAGACGATGTACCTCAGACGTGTCGTGCCGGCTGCGTGTGGTTCGTCTCAGGCACGACTGTGGCACGTGCATGATTTACACTGGATTTACCGAAGCACCTCTTTGCAATAAATATGCACGTGCAGCTATAGTCACAGCGCGTGTTTTTACTTGGTAACTGCTTCATCCCCGTAGTAAACATGGCTGTTGTCAACATGAGACAAATGTTAATCTTAAAACTTTTTCTCGAGAGGATGAGACGAAAGAAACTCATGCAATTTTCTTTACTTGTTTCCCTTTTGCATAAACGAAAGATGGCATTGAGGTTTATGTTGTTGCTTTTAGTAAAGCGTTTACATCTTTTACGCACTAAACGGAAGCAGCATATACGATCGTGTAGAAGATTTAGAAGAAATCAAGGATGGTTTCAATTTGTTCAGGAAGGCTACAATGAAAAACGTTTCAAAAGAACATTCCGTGTTTCCAAAGGAACGTTTGACTATATTTTAGATCAAATCCGTCCCCAGCTTGAGAAAGACACAATTACTGAATTACCCATAAGCCCAGAACAGCGACTGGCAATATGTATTTATCGCCTTGCTAGAGGAGACTACTATTACACAATTGCACAGATGGCTGTCTTTGAAGATATTTCTTTCAGTCTGTTCGTCCGTGATTTATACGTCGTGCTACCGATGCGACGCGCTTTCGGTAGAAGGTACAACCAGCAGAAAATGGAGGAATTGCACGCGCGATTTTGTTAATTTGACGTCATTTTCCCTGTCAAGGGCGTCCGAAGAAAACTTGAACACCACGCAGACAGCAAGTTTCACAGTTTGATTGTGTTGTTGTTGGTATTTTTATGAAAGTTGAAAATGAGCGATATAGAGATGAACGAAACGAAGTAAGTATAATGATAGCATTTTACATTATTAATCACCGTATTTATAGCTGCGTCCTATTTTACCAATAAAACAGAGCCTGTTTACTGGGGTAAACAATCATTGCTTCACTTCCCGGGGTTCCCACGGAGGAAACTTGTCGATGGGAAGAGACAAATGGCCTTCGACAACATAGCCAAGCTGGAAGGCAAGATTTGATTTTTGCCAAAATTGCCCAAAAAGAGGAAGACTGTACAAAGAAATGAGATTCTTCATACCCCTCCTTCTCTCTCTCTCTCTCTCTCACACACACACTCTCTCTCTCTCTCTCTCCCTCTCTTTCTCTCTCTTTCTCTCACATACACACACACGCAACTACACCCCCCACTCGCACAATTATTGGGGACAACCGTGGCTTTGAAGCTGTGCTTCTGCGGTTTTGTAAACAAGCCATATTTTTTGTTGAAATAGGACCTTGCCTCCGAGAGAAAAAGTCCTCTAAAGTGAGCAGAAAATAGGCCTAAACAAACTAACGATTGGCTGAACTTGATTTCACATTTGTACTTGTACTCACAGAGAGGGGGTAACAGGTGGGAAGAAAAGATAAGCAAGGTCTTCTCATCCGAGAACCGCGACAAATCAGCGGATGACCAAAGTGTTATTATTATTATTATTACTAATATTAGTGCACTGGTGCTGCCATGAGTGACCATACATGCTGTTAAAAAGGGACCCTAACATGACAACTAAATATATAATTTGACCGCAAATGTTGTTCTCAATCGTATCAGTCTAACTGCAACACGTTCACTTCTGGGGGGGAGGGGAGTCTTTTTCTGTGTGTGTGTTGTTGTTTTTGGTTTTGTTTTCGTGGGGGGGGGGGGGGCACCACCATATTAAATGGACGGTTGTTATGAGATTTTGGGAATCACCCCTCGTCCTAACGACCATCTGGTCGTTATCTCCTCCCTCCACGGAAGTAGGAGGATAACGATCAGAGGGTCCTGGTTAGGACAGAGAGATGGGGGGAACGGGTTACGGCCGGGGATCATATTTTGGACAAGACCTTCCCGAGAAAACGTTACAAGGTTCAGTGCTCTAAAACGAATGGGAGGCAATTATAGCACGTGTAGCCAATATATTGGATAGCATTTTTGGAGCTACAAGTTATGTGAAACTTGCGCTGGGTCAATGTGCTTTCGGGGACAGCTAAAAAGTAAGTTTTTTTTTTCAATCGGAACTTGCTCGAAAAAGATACGAAATTCGTTTCAGAATTCTATAGTTTTCCTGACTCAAGGGGGTTGCAGCCCCCCCCCCCCCCCCCCCCATACATATGCCTATTTCTGAAGATGTGAATCCATGTGCATGTATTTATAATTACCTGGGGTGTGCGCAGATAGAGAGTATGGAATCCACGGTTTCTGGAAGATTCGTCTCCGTGAACGATTCGCCTCTTGATTATGTTGACGACCTCACATAGACAACCACTACACGAGGCATCCGATGCCTATTTTATCGTGGGTGGTACCAGGGCATAGGCGTTGTCTAAAAACAGGGGGCGAATTGTCTACGGGGCGATTGTCAAGTTCCTGTAACCATAACCCAAAGCCATGTCCCTGTTTAAAGCGTTACAGAAACTACTGTATATTCTTTGGTTGACATCCTGATTGATTTACCCCTCTCTCCTCTTTGTAGTTTGTCAAACATGGAAGATGAAAATGACATCTGCGATGACGACTCGACAAAAAGCAAAAGAGTTCTGTGGTCAGAAGACGAAGTATGTGACATGGTAGACATAATTGTCAACAATGAGATTTTTAAGAGTAAACTGATTTTCCTGAACACCAAAAAGCAAAAAAACACCGAATATTATTGTCGTGTTCAAAAAGAAATGAGCAAGCGGTACAGCCAATTTCCATTTTCCATCATCCAAATGCGGAACAAATTTAAAAAACTGATTGGTATTTGCAAAAGTGCTGCACTTAAAATTAAAAGTGCTACTGGGATTAAGAGATTCATTGATGAAAGGGACTATGGTTCCTGGTTTCAAGTTCTATTTTCTATTATTAAAACAAGAGATTCATGCAATCCGGCCCTTGCAGTCGAACCCTCGTCTGTGAAGAAGAAGTCCGTCGAGGAAGATGAAGGCCCAAATGTTTCCGATGAACCAAATGAGTTTAAGGACGATGCAGATGAACTTTGCGCTAAAACCACTCTGTTTGTTCCCACCTTAGAAAACCAAAAGAAGAAAAAGAATAAAAAACAAAATGAAGAAGCTTTAATATTTGAAACATTAGATTTACTGAAGGGAGCTATTAAAAATGACCCAACTCACGAATTGATAACATTTATGAAAGAAGACCTCGAAAAATCTAGACAGCATGAGTTACAATTATTTTCAATGTTCATGAAAAGCCAAGCTACTGGTCAGGTAAATAATAATCCACTGGAAAATCATCTTTACCAATCTCCAGCATTTAGCTCTTCATCTGCTTGCACCAATGCAGCCCGACAGTTTCTTCACATCACCGGACGAGTACACCAGTGAACCAAGGAAATGTGTATTGTGGCCCCAGCTACGCACCGACCACGCAACAGACTGAAAGAAATATCTTCAAAGACTTCCTAAGTGGGGATTCATTTACAACTGAAGATTCCAGTCCACCCATATACCAGTCTTTGTAGGATTACACCACACAGATTCCTCTCTCCTTTGCTTGTGTTCTGTTGGAATTACACCGACTTCTATTTAGAAAATATGTGAAATACCATGGGATATATATATATAACCACCCGGTTTTTTTCATTCCTGTTCAGTTGGAGTGAAGTTTTAAACCCTGTTATGAATTATAAATTTATTTGTTTTCACTTTGTATTTAATCCCTACCACGTTTACGTCCGTATCAAATGATGGGGGGGGGAGGGGGGTGGGGGGTTGGGTGTCGTGGTGCTGGAAGATTTTTATCTGAAAGTGATCTCGCGGGCATCATCAAGGAACCAGTGGTGGTACACGAGGGCAGGGGAGGGGCATTTGACCCCCCCCCCCCACTGTGGGCTCCCCCACTTGCCCCCTCCCCCCATCTATCACACACACACACACACATCCATCCAAACTATTTCTCCCTTCCTCTCTCTCTCTCCTCTCACGCACTCTCTAGCCCTCTGACCCCCCTCTCTCTCTCTCTCTCTCCCCCCCCCCCCACCAGATGTGGTTCCAGGATTTTATGAAAGAAGGGGCGCTAATTACCATAGTCCAGTACGGTTAGTCCAAACTTTGACCCAAAGTCTGTAATATAATTTTTTGGTTTGGTTTGTTCATGAGACGTACCAAACTCAAAAAGTATATTACGGAATTTTGGGTCCAAGTTTAGGACTACCTCATAATAAAGCAACGATATAATCCTTTAAGTATTTGCTGTCCGCCATAGGGACTCTGTCCCCCTATTTGCCCCCTCCCCCCCCCCCCCCCCCCCCCCACCACGAAAAAAATTCTGGCGACGCCACTGCAAGGAATATAATATCAAGGGAAAGAGAGTTGCCCAGTCTGGAAGGGGCCAGGAACAATCGTTCCAGGCCTATTCTAGATTGGTCAAGGCCCTTTTCCAGGTGATTCAGTGTATGCACCATATTGGGCTCCTAGAGCAGCATTTGGCCAACCGGGATTTCCCGAAGCAGTTGGAGAAGAAAGTAGATGAGTTAGGGGGCTTTCTAAAGCCGGCTCTTCCCACCCCCCCCCCCCCCCCCCCCCCCCCCCCCCCCCCGCCACCAGGTGTCCGACGGTCCACCACGTGAAAATTGTGAAAACTTTGATGGTCTGAGAGCCCCATCCACAGCCTACTTTTCTTTCAGATTGAGCATTTCCGACCTGGTAATTTGGGACGAAATCGGAAATATCTGAATTTGATCGACAAGTTTCATGTGATAAAGGTATAGAACTGCATGTGGGTATCGAGTTTTTTGCACATTTCTGATTGTTTCAACCCAAACTTGCCCAGACAACGCTTTTGCCCCCCAAAAGCTGTGACAGGTGCTGATGTATATGAACATTTCATAGCTGAGGCCTTGAAATGTTCATAAATCAGCACCTGTCGTGGAAGAAACCACATCCAGTCAACCACTGATGACATATTTCATCGAGCCATCCAGCCAGAGCCACCTACTAACATATACGGCCAGGGCCGGATTTAGGAATGGGCAGACAAGGCGGGCTGCTACACAAGCAGGAGAATTGTGCCCTGGGGGCTGGAGGGGTGTGCCACGAGGTCTAACGACATATTATCTCTTAAGTCTGTACTCTCATCACACTCAGCACACCTGGGCTTAGATTAGCTCAGGTAGGTCTGAGTGTATATAGTGTCTTCCGGGGACTTTATCTGTCGTGGAACCTCGACCCTTAATAGAATAACATGCGAAATATACAACTTCGGCAAACCTAGGCGGTTCAAAGCACCCATAATGAAAAACATATCTGCCATTGAAATTATTTACTATATGACTTAAGATGTGGTTACTTACTGGTCACCTTCATTTAGGGAGGGGGGTGCAAAGCATGATTTCAGGGGCCACATGTCCCGCTGGGTACCCCATGGCTATTCCACTGATCGCAGTTCTTGGATCCTTGCAAATTTTACGGTCTTTGGCGTAGCCATGGGGATATCTAGGTGGCTTGAGACTTCAAAGTTCCCCGAAGTTGCATCTGTCAATGTTGTGCCCGAAATGCAATATTATAGTGACCCATTTTAAGAGCATATTCCACATCACCCAATTCTGTCTTGAACGTAATTCGGAGTTTTGAAACATGCTGCTAAAAACAAATTGCCGTTCAAAAAACCAAGAGGATTTTCGTCCAAACGACTGACATGCAATAAAACATTTTAAAAAATGTTTGGGGGTTGGATTATGTTCCTCGAAAGACAAACTGCATTCATTTTTCATTTGTTTTTTTTTTCCCCAATCGAGGGCAACAATTTGAAAGGAAAACAGTGTAATTGAGCAGGGACGGTGGGGGCGGGGGCACAGGGCACATGCCCCCCCCCTCCCCACTTTTTTCACCAATTATGAGTACCCTAACAGGACGTATTCTGACATAACGTATGCTACCCCTATAGCCACATTGACTGTGGGAGATAGTAATACATGTAGCTCTAACAAAATTTGCAACAAAACACGATACTGTCGGCGTCGCTGTCCGTTTTATATATTGAGATATTGCACGTCGTAAGTTCACAACTAGTCATAGTAATAGTTAAACCAGTCCTAACTTGGACCCAAATTCCGTAATAAAATGTTTGGGTTCGGTACGTCCGTTGGACGTACATAACCCCAAAATTATATTACGGAATTTGGGTTCAAGTTTGGTCTATGGTCAAATATGCGCATGCACTCCCTTTCCAGAGTTGCAGTTAATTACGTTCCGTATTCATGACATACGTGATGACAAAGTACCCATCCAACCTCAACATTTAGCCCCTAAAGATGTATTTTCCGCCCTACAACCATGCGATTACCCAGAAAAAAATTGTGCCCCCCCCCCTCCCAACTTTTTTTTTAGCTTCCGCCGTCCCTGGAACTGAGGTTAGTAGCTCCAGTTTTTTAATTTGCCAAATTTTACCAACAAAAAATCCTCATTTAGCTGTTGAAATGTTCTCGCAATTTTGGAGCTCAGCTTGCCTTCAGAGACCACTGAGAGCCTACTGAAATCAAAATGTTCCCACGGGGATGAACCCATGCACCCCCCCCCCCCCCACCCCCCCCCCCACCACCTCCTCGAAACGCTTGTCACTTTGCGACAAGAGGCCAGGTCGTAAGAAAGATTTGAGCCGCTGTCCGAGGATGCTCACATTTCTGCTGCCCGGGCCAGGGCCCCACATTTCTAAATCCGGTTCTGTATATAGTTGCATGAGAATTTGCAAAAATAGTCCCTTCAAAGTATGAAAGTACCAACTGCAATGCTTTAGCATTGCATTTTACAAAGTATGCTTTCAGGAGACAAAATTTGGATCGGACAACAACGATGTTAGCAATGGCAGATCTAGAATTTAAGCAGGGGGTGGGGGCTGGGGGGGGGGGGGGGGGAATCTATTTAAATGCCACTGGGGCGATCGAGTAATTTAGAAATGGAACAATTTGGGTAGGCTCTGGGACGTTTTTTCAGCATAATTCTGCTGCTCTGTTTCTTCTAAATTCTTTGTATTTT